>PNEQ01036818.1:0-14935 GCA_003012365.1 Medauroidea extradentata | reverse complement strand
TGTAGACTCCAGCCCCGTGTCTGTTTGGCTCCTGCATTTTACTACAGGTTTCCTATTGGCCTGGCTGCCGACTAGCAGAGCAGCTGCCTCACGCTGATTGGCAGTAGGTGTTTCCGCCATGTTGCTGGCCAGGGAAGCCATTTTGCTGGCGTGTGTGACTGAGTTCGCCTTCCTGCCGACTATTTCACTTCTGTATTCCTAAATATTCTGTGGTACCGTTCTGTGTCTTGCATGCTTGGCCAATGGTTGGGTGCCACAGTGTGGCTGTCCACACACAAATCACAGACGTCCAGTCATAGCACACCAGAATAACCATTGGCCCAGTCAAATAGGGTCTCGCAAGTAACGAAAGAAAATTGCCAGGAACGAATACATTACATTTAAAACTATAAAACTTTACGAATTTCCCGCAACTAACCACCATCCCTAACAAAAGGACTAACCACAAACAAATCTCCTATAAAGATTAATTTTTTAATCATTTCCTAGAAGAACCTGTATTCTCGAAAGTTATTTACGGATGTACTGGTATACGCGCAAAAGCGTCTCAGTGTATTCGTAAAAAAGTTTTTTACGAAACTATTTCACGTGTGCTCATTGTGCCAATGCACGAAAAGACACTTTGGACATGAGCAGAATGTCATTGTTAAGCCACCATGCAACACTGTGAGCACCCTAACACAGCCAAAACGGCCTTTTCAGGCTGCAGTACTTAAACATTAACTAACCTGACTTCTACTGAACTTTGCTACAGTCTTGTCGCTAGTAAAATGATATGGACACCCCTTGAAATCCCATAGTAAAATGAATCGGCGTGAATCATGCACTCTCTTTCAGAGCTCGGTTCGTTGTGGCGATGCGGCATTTGATGCACGCTACAAGGTCGCCCTTATTATCCCGCCATTTCTGAGCCTCAAACGCGCAGATAGACAGACCCCTTAAGGTGGCCGCCTTCCCCACGCTTCAAATGCGTTGCAGTGTATTCGTAAATAGGTTTTTTCTACTAAAATATTTCACGTGTTCCCATTGTGCCAACGTACGAAAAGAAAACAATCTTCAGACAAGGTCGGAACCTCATTGTTAAGATACCACGCTCATTAAAAACACTGTTTCTAAGCCCTCCAACATGGCTTAAACCGCCTTTTCAGACTTCCGTACTTCAAAATGTACTAACCGGATGTATGTGAAACTCAGGTTGCGACCTGCACTGAACTTAGTTGCAGACTTTCCACCAATAAAATTATATGGTCATCGCTTAGTGTCCCATAGTAAAAACCGTTCGGCGGGGACCTTGCACGCTAGTTCAGCGCTTGGCTCGTTGAGGCGACGCGGCATATGAAGCGCGCTTCAAGGTCGACCTTACAGCTTTTGAGCCTCTCACGCGCGAGTAGGAGGCCGCCTGACAGAATTCTGTTTGGTTTTAGTACGTCGGTGTTGACACATGGTATACCGGACTGCTAGGGCTCTTCATAACGTTTCCACCCGCATATATCGTAGGAGGTATTGACACCTGGCCGAACTTTGTCGTCGTGCTGTCGAGTTGGTAACCGTCCACTTCCTCTCCTTTGGGCTGGAATTCCCACCGTTAAGAGTTTCTCGACTTTTTCTCCGGGCGCCCGGATGGTTGGTCGGTTTACACCTTTGTGTCCAAGGTGAAAGAGGGTTGGCCTCTCATACAGCTTGTTAAATTACAATACGTTAATTATATTTATCAGCATATCATTATAGCGGACGATGAACTGAGGGAGTTTGATTGAAGGAACTCTTTTACCATTGCCGAGAATGGTTACTGAAACGCACATATAAAACCTCTACATTCGGAGCCAGTCGGGTCCAACATTTCTAAATTTTGGTTGCGATTCTTATAAGCTACAACATGATGAAACATGCTTAGTCTCGATATAACTCGTAACTTGAGTGGCAAATCTTGGATTTACATTTGAACGGGGCGATGGAGAGGTAACTCACAGTACTCACAATTAGCAGGAAACGTGTTTGAATCCCGATTCAGTCATTCATATTTCGATTTCCCTTGCGATTCACTCCAGGCTAAAGCTGTTTTGGTTTCTCCCTTCATACCAAAGCCGCTTCTTCCTCCTTTTTATGTCTGTTTGAACCTATTTATGCAAGACCTTAACTTTATGCTCATAGTCTTTCAAGATTTTCCAGGTTGAGTAAGGCTGTTTACCTCACACAATCGTAGAAATATAAAGAAAATGGACGGACCAACCTGAATTAAGTAGGCCCCGAACCTCAAATTTATCGAATCCGTAATAAATTGTATCATGTGAGCGGATGCTTCTTTTGAAGCCTTAGAGCACAAGTCCTCGGAGAATCTTTAGGGACTATAGGTCTTTTGTCTACCTCCAAAATTCTGGATATCGCGAGTTGTACTTGGCTGTGGACAATACGATAGCCACAGCAAAGGCATGCATTTTATTTTTCAAGACATTCAATCGTCTCTTTGGTGACTTACTTGAGTAAAATTAAATAAGTTATTAACAATTTAAATTGCTAATAACTAGAGGTACGTCAATTTCGCAAATACATTCCAGGTCAGGTTGAACGCCAAAAATATATACTTCATAATCACGTGTGTGATTAGCTGGCGGCTGTCACGAAACGCATTTGACTACTGCAAGCCAGTAGTAAATAAGGAAATGATTCATAGAACTATCGCTTGAACTATTGTAAGCCAATGAATAATCGACTGTATCCAGAGCGTGTACAGGACTGAGCAATCTAGGCTACTGCCAGATGAAGCCGCGATTTTGACGTAGGCCTACCTCTACTAATAACTAATCACCACTGGAGGTTGATTTATTCGCACGATTTAAAAGAGTTAAATAAATAAGTTGATTAAGGTTACGTTTGCAATATTACTGTTCTGTACAACTTTTGCTTCGTCTTCATATCTCATTATTGGAATCAAATACTTAAGGGCGCCACCTACCCGCGCGTGAGAGGCTCAAAAGCGATGGAGCAATAAGGGCGACCTTAAAGCGCGCACCAAATGCCCCGTCGCCTCAACGAGCCAAGCGCTGAACTAGCGTGCAAGGTTCCCGCCGAACGGTTTTTACAATGGAACAGTAAGCAATGACCATTTAATTTAATTGGTGGAAAGCCTGCAACTAAGTTCAGTGCAGGTGGCAATATGGGTTTCGCGTACATCCGGTTAGTACATTTTGTAGTACGGAAGTCTGAAAAGGGCGTTTTTAGCCATGTTGGAGGGCTTGGAAACAGTGTATTTAATGAGCGTGGCGTCTTAACGATGAGGTTCCGATCTTGTCTGAATTTTATTTTATTTTCGTACGTAGGCACAATGGGCACACGTGGAATATTTTAGTAGGAAAAACCTGTTTACGAACACACTGCAACGCATTTGAGCCGTGGGGTAGGCAGCCGCCTTAAGTTTTCCACTTGTTTTTTTTTTTCTCTCTCTCTATGACCTGTTGATATACTTCAGACGACAAACTTGTTTGCTTTTGCTCAGCACAGTAAAAAGGGTTTCCAAGAACTTTTGAAGTGTAAAGTTCTTTGCTCAGTGTTTTACTACTTTGACTATTCTAAGAGTGGAACACTTATATTTATTTAAGCGTTATTTCAGAACTGTGTAAATTAAATTCTATCCTTGAGATCAAGTACAGGGAAAAAATATCTCGGATAATACATTAAGAACTATTATTTTCAGGTCATGATTGTCACTTTTAAAACCGAATATTCAAGTGCCAACCAAGTTTTAGGCCCGAAGGCCAGCACACCTTCCTTCCACCCGCATTGAAACTGTACTCGGACGAGTGAATCAATACACGGCACATATCCTCTTATCTTGCGACTCCTCTTGATGATTTTGTGCCTGTGCTAGCATAATTACTAAAGCAAGAGCCAACCAACTTTATTTTTCGGTTGTTTAATGTTAGTGCTGTTATTCAACATTTCGAGTTGCCTACATTTAATTAAACACGCATTATTGTCTCGCTGTTGACAATGATGCGTATGCCTTAACTCTGTAGAGCGCATCATCCTTACGATGAACATTATATGAACATTCCGCTCAGTTTCAAATTTCGATTACAACGGAAAGAATCTGGACCGCCGGGGTGGGCGTATTTTACACGTTCAAGACAAGGGAGTGCTAAATGCGACAGAGTACGCACATCACGTCTTACCCTAGTTCCTAAGTGCAAGTCACTCAGATGGCAAGCAATTTTCCTTCAAATATATCGCCCATTTGAGACATTCAGTGGTTACCCTATAATTATATGACGTAACATTAAATACGAATATCTGTTGCATATGCCTATACCTTTTCGCAGATTCTGCACCCCTACAGAGGACCATAAAACAACAGTCTATGCTATTTTAGTTAATTCAGCCGCGAGGGAATGAAGATTACTGAAGAACTTGTAATTGGTTTACATACGTATATTGTCCATTAAATGTTATTTACAAAGCCCTTTTACAGAATGATATATTGCATCAATTTTCTATCAAATTTATTGAATTCAATTTCTTGAATGTCATGTGCTGCCTTTCTGACTACATAACTGCGGCCATTTTCCCTTTCGATTTATTGAAAATCATTAATTTCGTCAAAGTTTATCGTTTCCAACATGTTTGAAATTTTCTTGAATCAAAATATTTAAAAATAAAAAAGAGATTTTCCTAACATTATTAATTGAGTTAACATATTTATTGTACTCTGTACGCGAAGTATACAAAATTAAAAATAATTTCGAGCACCATTTATTTTAAGTAATTGGAAATTTTGTATTGCCTATATCAAATATTTTTGTTTCGTGCAGGGTTAGCAGATAATTATAAAAGAGTTACATTATTTATTTTGTGCGTCATTTGTTTATAAATTGTGATAACTTTTCAAATGGTACCAATAAAATGTTTATTGAATCAAATGTATTAAATCGTCGTGCTATTCAATAAATTTAATTCAAGAAATATTTGATCGCGTGAAATGGCGTTCTAAAATCGCTCAATTTCTTTGACAAGATTTAGAATCAGCAGAAGCTACGCAAGCCGTTCTTGAGAAGTTGTAGGGTTGTTTTTGCGATTATTCATTAGTGGAGTGGCTGATGTTTCCTGTTCTACGGGTGCAACTGATATAAAAGTTGAAACAACGAACGCATACTGTAAAATAAATATTGATTAAGACAAGTGAAATTAAATTTGTAATAGGGATGCACTCTAAAGGAATAAGTTTCAAAATGGTACATATCATTCGCTGATGACACCGCTGGTAGAAGGTAATAAATAGAGAGCAGAACCTACTCGCAATTCCCTCTAGCCATTTCAGTGCTAAGCCCCCCGCGCTTTATATATAATACCTGTCTTCTTATTCTCCCTTCATACCCTTGTCCCCCACCCCTCTGCCAAGGTCAGGGAGTCTCGGGATTCACCGAGTGCTCTCCCATTCACAGAACCAACCCTACTTTCCCGCTCTTTCGTGACTTGATCCCTCAAGATTAACTCCCCTTCTTACCTAACTTTCTCTCTCTCCAACTGTCCTAGTCCCGTCTGTAATTCTAGCCTTGTCTCTCTGTCTGCTTTAGTTTCTTCTCTACCTCTCTCTCTCTCGTAGATTTTATGATTTTCCCTTTCTTTCATATTATATTCCTCTTCCTTGGTTATATTCTATTTTTAACCCTACCACTTTTATGCGTTTTTCATTTTTATTTTTGGACTCTTCCTCCTCTTCGCCGTAAGATTTTCTTCTTTTATTTTGTCGACTCTAGAGTTTTATCATGCTAAGAGTTACTTTGGGGCAGCCTCTTTCTTGGATACGTGTAAAGCTCTTTTGAATGATGCTGTGAACCTGTTTGTCGTTTTTTAACTTTTTCACGTGAGCTACACCTGTTTCGCCAAAAGGCATACAAATGTTCGAGGTAATAACTACCAAACAAATTTTAAATGAACATTTTCTTCCTTAATAATTACCGTCATCTGCAGTCCTCTTACTGTCATTCATGGTCCACAGTTGTTATTATTGCTAACGGAGTGAAGTTTGAAACCTATCCCAGACATGAATCATAGAATTCAAGCACTGTGAAAAAATTATATCCAGTTTATTTCGAGACCTATTCAGCATGGATATTACGTAATCTAAACTTTTGCGTGCGTTTTCTTTTACTTTTCTTATTCAATTATAGACCTCAATAGAATACAGTTATATTAATTTCCTAACATAAGCCATGCCATTCCTCTTATTTCACCAGAAGAAAAGAGTATTTAATACGACACAATATAGATTAACTGAATAATCATTATTCTTATATTCGATTAGTCACTGAATTATTTTAACGCACATTAATTTATTATTATGTTAATACAAAAATATACATAGTTACTTCAAAGAGGAGACACACATAACACACATACTGCATAATAGCATGGAAACGTTTTGTTAAAATATTCTCTTGTTATCACAAATTTTACGTGGGCTACAATTTAACTGTAAGATGACTGTAACGGTAAATGTAATTGTTCGCTTAAACTGTTCCAAGTCATATCTTGATCTCGAAAGACAAGAACTGAATCGCTACATTCCTAGTGTGTAAATAATTAAGTTATGATCAATGAAACTTCTTCTGATACGAAATTTCTGTTTGTGGTTTAAGTTTCAGTACACTCGTATTCACCTATTCTTGCTGCGCGACACTGATTTTAAAAATGAGAGCTAGCCATTTGTCTGAAAACTGGATAAGAATTTTCCTAAACCCTAGAAATTCAGGGCAAATGCAGTTTCTAAGTTTGCTGCGTGTCACTAACAATTCGCTAATTAAAAATAAATTATGAATTTCCCTCTGTTAAGTAAATTTATTGAAATAACTGTTCTAACGTCTATTTAATGATATATATATATATATATATATATATATATATATATATATATATATTGTATTTATCAAAATAGAATTTCTACGCTTTCATATTTTCCCCAGTGTCACATTTTAAATAACTTATATTATTTGTAGAGACAAGAGTGAGTGAGTGAGTGAGTGAGAGATTTGGCTCTTTAGCGTTGGTAAGGGGTGATATGAGGTGAGTATGGAGCAACCCCGGAATTAATGGGTGACCGGCCAATGGCATCGTCCGGCAAGATTCCCACATGTGAAAATCCGGGAATCGTTTCTTTTGGGAATCGAATGCGAATCGCCTTGTTGAGAGGTGAATGGTCTGACCACTCGGCCACCGCCAGCCCTAGAGACAGCCAAACATAAATGTTGTCTTCGTTTCAACGTACGTTCAGCTTATCAAAAAAGTTACTTGCTTTCGCTTGCACGTGGAACTGTTACCCTATTTGACTGAGCCTATAAGTATCCAGCTATCATAATATTGGATGCATGTTATTGGTCCAGCAAATGGCTACGTTGTGTCACACGTATATAGGCTCTTACCCAATCATACACATTGCAAAAACTGCAGCGTTTCTAAGGGTTCGTTGACACAAAAAATATCCGCGATATACCGTCATTAGTACAGACCGGAAGTTTGATTTTTGCCCCACTTTGTTTCAGTACCTTACATGTGCATATCTGCAGTTCTTCTTTATGGTTATTGACCGTGTGAATTTGTGCAGTGTCGTCTGTCATTTGACTGTGCTAACCATAACAATGTTAACTGCGACATCACATGTATGTGATTTGTAAATAGAACTCCAAAACTCTGGGAGTTAAAACGTCCAATCACTAGAGCCAGTGATTTTTTGGTGAAAAGAATTTTGCAACAACTTGTTTCAATGCCTTACGTGCGCACCTGCATCTCTTCTATGGTCAGTGATTGGATGCCGTAACACCCAGCGTGTGGAGGTTAAACCCGCTAATAACAGACGTGATGTGTGGCAGTTATCCGTGTACTGATTGGCACAGTCAAATGAATAATGACTCTGCAAATAAGCACTGTGTCAATAGCCGTGAAGTAGAGCTGCAGGTGTGCACGTAAGGTACCAAAAAAAAGTGGGGCAAATATCTTTTCACCAAAAATTCCCGTCCCTAGTCACGTGGCACTGTTTAGCTGGTTACAGACGAATCACAGTTCAGTCGTAGTGCTGCAGAATCAGCATAGTCCCAGTCCAGTAGGTATCCACCAGTAACGAAATACAATCACCTGAAATGAATTCATTGTATTGAAGCCTAGCAAACAGTCAATATTTACCGCGATTTGTCAACATCCCTGACCATCCTCTCTAATTATTAGAGATTCGGAAAAGTTGCGGGTTCTACGACCAACCGGCTTCACTCCACAGTCCTGTGTACACTATGTGCTCAGCTACTTGTACATTGGCTGCTGCTACAGTTAGTGGCCAGACTAAAAATAAACTAGACTGGATGAGACTAAAATATACTAAAATTAAATGCAGTCAAATGTAAATTCATGGTCGTGGGTACCAACAAGATGTTGAACAAAATTTAATAAACATAATAACCTCATGAAAATAACAATCAAAGGTAGCCTAGTCCCCCGTTGCGACTTTCACCGTAACCTCGGAGTAACATTTGACCCGCAGTTAACCTGGAAAAAACATTTTGCGTTATACATTCAGAGTGGGTATTACAAACTCAAGCACCTTTACACATTCAAACGTATTCTCCCGCAATATCTCAAACTTAAGTTATGCGACACCCTTGTTTTGTCACCATTCAACTACTGCGCAGGACTATTTAACACATTAGAAAACACACTACAGTACAGAATACAAAAACTACAAAATGCTTGCCTTAGATTCGCCTACAATTTAAAAAGAAGAGACCACATAACACAGACATTGTCAAAATCTGGCTGGTTAAACATGGAAAATAGAAGACTCTTACTCTTTTCAACTCAGCTAAAGTCAATTATTGTAAGCGGCACGCCGCAGTACTTATCCTCCAAAAGTGTGCAACATAATTCAGTCCATTCATACAACACTAGACATAGATCAAACTCTCAGATACCCCGACACAGAAGCGCACTCTACAAACGGTCGTTCACATACAAAGCTAGTCGTCTCTGGAACATGTTATCAGAAGAGTTAAAACAAATCATTTCAGTTAAGAACTACAGGGAAAAATACAAATATATGTTACTATTAGAACAAACGATCAGTAAAAATCATGATATTTTGCTTGCAGTACATTCTTTACATTATTTACATTGAATACTACATATACTGCATGCGTTACTTATAGAATGATTCTTTCAAAATTTAACGATGTTTCCTTCACTGAATTGTAACGTACTTGAGTGTATATTATTTGTCTATTCTATTGTATTATGAACCGAATTGCCAATTGTAATATTTTACTTATTGTATTGTTTTACTTATTGTATTGTGCTATCTATTGTAATTGTTCTTCTTTTTTTTTTTTTACTTGGTAGTGAAGATTACTGTATAAGAATATGTTAAGACACGGAAAATTGTAAACCGACCTTGGAGATGAATTTTGTTCGTGTATAAATAAATAAATAAATAAAATAAATAACGCGGGAATCAGATAGCTTTTTCATGCAGGTTCGCTATTGGTTCACAGTCATCGGGAAGAGATTTATCAACAGAGCTCCAATCACGAAAATAATCAACGTGTATAAGTACTTGAAATCTACACTGTAAAAAATTGCTAAAATGTTTATGAAGTAATTAATCGAAACGCAGTATGGGACAGTTACCATTGTACTTCCACCTTGTAAATACGCAAACTTTTACAGATGTTACAATACAAGTCTGATAACTTCAGTATACATTCCACTGTTTTATAAAATAAGTTTAGGAGTGCTACCATGGATGTCTGAGAAACAATTCTACCATACCTACTTTTTTAGCGCTCCTATACGCACGTGTGGTAAATTTACAAACTATTTTTTTTAGAGTGTAACATTTTCTCAAACGAATTCGCGAAATTCGGGGTCTCTGCTAATTATTTGTAATAAACTAATCGTTTATAAATAGTTCCAAGGTCTAATAAAGTCCTCAAGAATCAATGAAGGTGGCTCCCTAGCTAGACTTTTTTTTTAGTGTTTTTGATACACTATGCACTAAGGTTGCTGCTGACCAGCGTATGTTATTTACAAGCGCAAGCTACTCTGCTGGCATTCAGTGCTATACACGACGTCTTGTACTAATGGGACAGTGAGTACGTTTCTGATAGTGCTTGTATCAGCGATAGAGAACTACGTTATTAATTATGTAACTTTATTCTACACTTAACATACTAATTTAGATCATTGACGTTCCAAAAGTTTTGCAGATGGAACGAATTTTGTTTACTGATAACACAAATTAGGTACACGTGTCATTTTTATCGCCTTATACTTAGAGCCCGGTAATTTTCGCGAAAAGAATTTTGCAACACTTTGTTTCAGTGCCTTTACGTGCTCACCTGCAGCTCGGCTTTGTGGTCAGTGATTGGATGCCGTAACACCCAGCGTGTGGAGGTTAAACCCGCAAATCACAGACGTGATGTGTGACAGTTATCCGTGTACTGATTGGCACAGTCAAATGAATAACAACTCTGCACAATACACTCTGGTCAATGGCTATGAAGTTGAACTGCAGGTGTGCACGTAAGACACTGAAACAAAGTGGGGCAAAATCTTTTCGCGAAAACTACAGGGCCTTACTTATACTATTTAATTAAAGTGGTTAGATGGTTTAAATTATTTGAATACAACATTGACACATTTGTTCGATTGTTATTCGTATAGCTTGGTAGCAATAAAATATGTTGGAACAGTTTATTTATGTCAGAATTTCACCACATTTATCCACTAAACTTGCCGACATTTCACTTAAAAATTTGGCTTAAAATTTTCCTGCAACTTCATTGGTTTCCACACACTTCTCGAGACATTTACATGATATGATGAGCTCTTTAGCAATCTCTAGTAGTAGGCCGAGGTTTTAGACGTGGCAACCCTGTCAAGAAGTATCGAAACTTCCAACGGCAATGGTTTTTCCAGGGTCGTTGGAGACTAAAGCTATATTTAAATGATTTCTACTAGACTATCGTTTAGTAAGTGCTAGTATTGTGTAGATTATGACACGACCACGGTCTGAGTCCCTATAAGTAGATGTCGGAAAGTTAGCGGGTTCACTGACCTGTAAGCTAGCCTCCAAGAATGTATGCGAAATCGTGCAGACAGCAGCTGTTTATTAGCTGCTCGCTGACACTGTGAAATAGGCCTGTATTCATTTGAATTTTGTTATTGGCTCGGTTACTTCCAGGAAGAGTCGAGTAAGTCAACGGCAAATTATGAACTTGATACAGACCTATAGTTGCTTGAATTCTAGCTTAAATGTAAAAGAAAACGCGAAATTTTCAGGTGTCTACCTGTAAGTAGAGGTGCGTGAATTTCGCATATTCATGTGGCAGCGGTGTATATTTCTCAGTCCTATACGCGCTCTGGCCGAAATCCAGTATCCATTGGCTTCCAACTGTACAAGCAGGTAGCACGTGATAGCGCTGTGAATTATCTACTTATTTACTACCGGCTTTCTATACCATTCGCCTCCCACCACGGCGATCCGGGTTCGACTCCCGCCGGTGTCGGGCCCCGGATTTTCGCACGTGGGAATCGTGCCGGACGATGCCGTTGGCAGGCGGGTTTTCTCGGGTATCTCCCGTTTCCCCCGCCCCTTCATTCCGGCACTGCTCCATACTCACCTCATGTCACCCCTCACCAGAGCTAAAGACCTCGATGTTGAGCGCTGACCCAAACCTCTCACATCACATCACTACCGGCTCGCTTTAGTCAAATGTGTGCCGAGACGACCGTCGTCCAACCACAGAAGTTATAGAGAAGTATATGGTATTGGCGTTCAACCTAACCTACAATACATCCGCGAAATTCACGTGCCTCTACCTATAAGTCGGTCACCGCCTTGTTGCATATTTTGAGGTCTACCCGGTATGAATTACATTTTGTGGCAAATTTGATGAATGCGTTAAAACGACCTCGTTAAAAACGTACAGCTGATCTTTCCTGGAAAAGATTCCCTGATATTACAACGACAAGTTCTAGTGCCAATTGTTTGTTCCTCCGTTTTTTTTTTTTTTTTTTTTTTTTAGTACCGGTCTTGATATAAGAGTTTATATTTCCGTCACCACCAATACATTGCCGTGTGTACTAGCGAGGTTATCTCGTGCAATTCATCTGCTGAACGATAATCAGTTAGTTTCATTAAACTGTAATATGTTTTATTCAGAAATTAATTGTCACAATTACTCACATTTCTCAGATTTAACTCTCTAATGCATTACAAAGCTGAATTAAAAAATTAGATCTGGTTGTTTCCCAGCTGGCAGTTTCACAAAAGACTGAATTTCATTAGACGAAAACGCGTTTTGTAAGCTATACGCATTTTCTTTGTCCAAATGTAGTTGGCACCACGAAGTATTGTACCTGGAATATGCAGTATGTTTGGCCGACCACAGTTTTTTTCATAGGAAGTCCGATAAATTATCTTCGTGCAAGTATAACTATTTTGGACTTCTGAATAAACAAAAACAAGAACATCACCAATGTGGATTCCCTTTTGTTTGTCGCAGTCGTCATTTCTACCTCCCACTGCTTCTATATTTCTTTCTTAATCTTAAATGCTCTCTTAAGGATCGATTGTCTGTACCACTCGCAAGTAAGAAACTTTTACCTTATCTTCTTTAGCTCATGATCAAAAACAGTCTGATGACGTAATAGAAGGTGGGGGTATAAGCTTCAAAGTGTGAGATTGACATATATTTGACTTTGATCCGCGTCAACCTCTATATAAGAATAGCTGTCCCAGCATGCGTTGAAATGACCGTAACATTTATTTTGGTACCTCGTTTTGCCACTGTACAATATACTGCACCCCCTCTCCAATTTTATTTCAAGGAACCTTCACGGGCGCACGCACAACAATTCGCCAAAGATTTATTCTCTAAACTGTTTGGACACTCAGCTCTGCCCTCTATCCCGTTTTGCCCCCTCCCCCTTAATATTTTTTGCAGAAACCTTCGTGGGTGCACGCACAAGTCACCGATTTTTTTTTTTTTTTTTTCACTAAATATTTTGGGTACACCGTTTTTCGTATGTAAGGAACGCGGCCGTAGGAGGAAGGTTTTATCGGGGTGGTTCCATCTCCTCTTCCCTTCGCATTCCGTCGCTTCTCCATTGAATAACCTTATTTCAGATTGGTTTACAGTGAGTTGCGAATGCCACCAGTCAGACAGTCTGCTGTCGAGGTATGACGCCGTGTCCTTGTGTAACCTCCCCATAGAATATTTAAATATACTGCGTCTCAATATTTCCACTCACAAACGGAAACTTTTGGAAGTGATGTTTATGGATGAGAGCACTGTTTACCACGGCCCGCCTTCACATAATGTATAATTCTGAAGCTAGAAGCTACGTAAATCTGCATTCTTCATCCCCTCCTTTTACACATTTGATGATACGAACTTGTCTACATAGGCAATTAATAATGACCCATATTTATGGTGAAACGATATCTGTAGCGGTTTGTTTCAACGCCTTATGCGCACATCTGCAGCTCTGCTTTGTGGCTAGTGATTGGCTGTTTTTAACTCTTACGTGTCTGAACGGTTTACTGCAGATCACAGACCAACGGTGTCGCAGTAACCTTATTCTCATTGGTTCATTCAAGTGAGGAACGTCTTTCCACAAAGATACGCTGCCAATAACAATGAAGCACAGCTGCATGTAAGGCACTCGAAATTCGTTGCAGTGAGTTGCGACTATTCTGTTTTTGACGAAACTACTTAACCCGCATTATACTTGTATATCTACGAAAAGAAGACACATTTTCAAACTATATCGCTATGTTTCATAAATTCGGCACGTTTATTTAAAATATCATTTCCGGGCCCCTCAAAATGGCCAAAAGTGGGTTTTCAATAATGCAGTATCTTCAAAAATAACAACCGGTTCCGAAAACACAACTACAGAAACAAGCGTTAGACTTTGAACTGTGCTGACCACAAATAAAATAATGTGGTCACTGCTTAAAGTCCCATGGGAAAAAAGATAATAATAGTAAAGCACTGCACGCCATCTGAGTAGGTTGCGCAGAGAGGCGATAATACATTACATACGTCGCTCAGCGGCAACCTTACCGCTCCTGTCTCACATACACAAACACAGCCTCACCTAGAGAGGTCCTTTAAACAAGTTGGTGCCGAAATTTTTTCGCAAAAATCAAGGGCCATAATCAGGGACCTGAAGTTTTCGCGAAAATGTTTTTGTCCCAATTTGTTTCAGTGCCTCACGTGCACATCTGCAGCTGTCCTTCATAGTTATTGGCAAAGGGTTTTTGCACAGAGTTGTTGTATATTTGACTGTGCCAATCAGTATATGTATAACTGTGACACAACACATCTGTCATTTGCGGGTTTAACCTCCAGACACTGGGTGTTGAAACATCCAATCAATAACCACAAAGCAAAGATGCAGGTGCGCACGTAAGGCCCTGAAACAAAGTGGTACAAAATATTTTCGCGAATACTTCCTGTCCCTAGGCATAATAAATTTATCTTGTTTCTGTGAAATATTGTGCACGTGTCTTAGCTTTGTTTCTGTGAAACATTGTGCACATGTCTTAGCTTTGTTTCTGTGAAATATGGCGCACGTGTACTTAGTTTTGTTTCTGTGAAATATGGGGCACGTGTACTTAGTTTTGTTTCTGTGAAATATGGCGCACGTGTACTTAGTTTTGTTTCTATGAAATATTGTGCACATTACCTTAGTTTTGTTTCTGTGAAATATTGTGCGCGTGTCTTAGCTTTGTTTCTGTGAAGTGCGGCACACGTGTACTTAGCTCAGTTTCTGTGAAATATGGCGCACGTGTACTTAGTTTTGTTTCTGTGAAATATGGGGCACGTGTACTTAGTTTTGTTTCTGTGAAATATGGCGCACGTGTACTTAGTTTTGTTTCTATGAAATATTG
>PNEQ01036817.1:0-19195 GCA_003012365.1 Medauroidea extradentata | reverse complement strand
TCAACTGTGGTAGGGCCCTCACCACTCTGGTTGTATAACAGGAATCAAAGTTGGAGTTATGAAGTGCTGCATGTGCAGCAACTGGCTTCTCATGTGGATCAACCTCCGCTCCAGCTATGGCTTTTTTGGTGTCAGCTCTGTGGCCATTCATCCTCTGTCTGAGAGTGTTGGTGGTTAGGCCGATATTCTCTGCATTGCAGTGAGTGCACTGTAGCTGATAGATGAGGTTTTCAGTTTCCTTAATTCTGGAACTGATGACTTGTCCGATATCTTTGCGCAAAAGTATACACAAAAAAGATCCAAGGATGCAATAAACTAAACTAATGCTGCCTCAATTGTTATGTTGATGGCAGCCTTGGTAGCAAGCTCCCTGCACATTCTCACCGCACCTAGTACCCGGGGCAAACGGACTTCTCTCGCCTCTCCAACAACCAGATCCGGCCGGACTCAACGCCCTTGAGAGAGACAATTTTTGCTTCCAAAACTTATGAATTTTTTTTTTATTGGTCCACCTATTAGGAAAATGAGAAAGATTTTGTAAATAAAGAGGCTTTGAGTAACTTATCAAATTAGGTGGAACATGTTAGACTACAGGGTATGTTGGCCCCACAGCTTGTGTAAGTTACGTAATAGATCTTATTGTAAATAGTTTGGATTATTGTAGGAAGGGTTGCTGTAAATAACAAAGAAGTAATTATGCTTGATGATGGTGCTTTATGTTTCTTTGTTTCAGTTTAAATGTAAATTGTATGTTTGTAATGCTCGTGGTCAGTGGGTCAACTTGATAACTGTAGTGATATTTCCTTATATTTCCGAAATAGCATTTTACTTCTTTTCTAGATTAATATCTTGTAAATAGATTTTGTAAGTGATTTAATTGCACGTTTTATTGTTCAATATTCATGGTTAAACTATTTTCTGCAAATAGCAAATTTGAGATTATGGAGATATATGTATACTGTTTTTCAGTTTTATTGGGAAATGACACTCAGTTTGGTATATAATGTTATTGAGACGGCTGGTTAGAGCTGAATGTATATGTATAATTTTGTATGGACTCTTAATATTCATTATAATATTTTTAAGTCTTTTCTACAAAATTTACTTGAATATAAAAAAACTAAAAAATTTTCTTATTCTTTCATTCATCAATTTTTCTGATGACCTAAACTGGCCCGGCAAACTTAGTCCTCTCTGTTTATATACTTTGGTGGTTTTAGTAAACGGAGAGACAGTTCAAACTCTGTGCTGGCTGTGTGAGAATAGCATCCATATGTAATTTTCTATTTTACATTATGATTGGTGCAATTTTAAGATCATTTTTTATCTCACCAATGCATTTAATAGTGTCTGATATTGCTTTACTCATGATTTCATAAAATTTAACAACCTATTAATTTGTTAGTTTGACAGTGTCCATCCTTTTGATGTGCCTATGAAATTTTAATGTATGTTTTATAATGTCACTGTCGACGTCTGTATACTGCTTGATCTCTTGATTCCTTCTGAATTGGTATTGCTAACGCATGAAATTTGGTCTAGAATTGATTAATAATATTATTTTTTATAAATGTTCTCAATGTCTGGTTGCCTGCCTTCCTGTTCAAAATTTTGTGTTCATGATCCACAGAGACATTCTGGTTCGATAACTGTGTTGTAGCGTATCAATTTGGTGAATTTGGAGACAAATTTTTAGATGTATATTTTGGGTCAGTCAATATGTATGTAGTCTCCATATTTTTTAACTTCTAATTATATGACCTTTTGTTTCAATTCCGTTACACAGATACTTGAAAAATGGTATTCATTTGACTTCTCCTTACTTTGTTTCCATGTATTTTTGGTGCTCGTTTACTGCAGAACATATATTATAGCTTTTCAAGTATCTGGAGCTCCATTTTCCTTATAGATCATATGTCGAAGTTCAATTTGCTTTTGGGCTATTGTGATGACTCAAGATAACTAGGTTGACTACAAAGCTAAGCATTCAATCCTAATTTTCCTTTTCTTAGTGTAATTGGGGTTTGTTGACTTTAAGGATTAATGTTTGTGCCATTCTTGTATTACTTTTTCAAGGATGCAGTTAAAGAATAATGGAGAAAGAACATATCCTTGCCTCACTTCTGTTTTGATGTTGAAGTGTTCCGAGATTTCCCCCATAAATTTGTTTAATAATTGCTAGGGTTATATCTGAAGTAGTAATTCGCAACCAATAAAAAAAAAATTTAAGTCAATAAATGTGCAGATTATGTTTTCTTGATGTCCGAGGATATGTTTTAGGTTTGGGATTTGCTCCGGACATGGTCTAGTCTGAATCCTACTTGATAGTCTCCTAATTTATATTCTTGTTGCTGTAGTGAGTGCTGTATCAAGAATACATTGAGACAGTATTTTGTATGTAATGGTTAGCATTGAGATCCTCTAAAGCTGCTACATCTGTCCTGTCTGGAATTTGTTCTGCTTGCCAAATATCCCATATAATTTTGGTGATCTCTTTAATGGTCACATGCCCTGTTGCTTTTAAGATTTTTGCTACAATATCATCTGCACTTAATACTTTTATTATTTTTAGTTTTTAAGCGTTTTGAAATGTTAAACAATTTCATACTCATCTGTTGGTACAGAATTGGGTTTGTTTCTTGGGTTCTTTTGAAGACAATCATAATTTTATAACTGGATACTTCACGAGTTTTCCAATATATCTGCCAAGTTCTCCGAAGTTTCCTTGATTATTCAATGCTAATTGCAGATTTTTTCTTTGATACAGAAATTCTGTCTTTCATAGCCTATGAGAAAGGATATGTAGAAATTTCATGTATTTTTTTAGAAGTCTATCTTAATCTCATTTTTGCATTTCCTTTTGGTCTGTCTAATAAATTATGCTGTCTATTTTCTGACTTTTAAAATTAATTGGTCGTTGATGTAACATTGTGTAAAAGAGCAGTTGTTTAGTATTTATTGTTTCGTTTTAGTATGGACACTAATCATATTGATAGGAATTGGTGTTGCTGGGAAATATTTCAGGCGTAATTGTTGTTCCATTTAGTGAAAAATAATGTATGGCAGTCTTAATTCTTTTACATGCAATATTTAGAATATTTACATACATAATTTGCACACGTGTATGAGAACACACACACAAATATGGCATTTTAGCAGAGTTACAATAAAATTTTTTTTATTTTTCCCATATTATATTAAGTACGTTGTAATGTTCCAGCTTTTAGAGTATTTTTGTAGGTTTTTGTAAAGTTTTATCAATCATTTTAATAAGGATAGGATGATGCATTTGTATGGAGGTTATGTATTACAAATTACTTTTGACAATTTTGTTTATTAGTATTTAATATTTTTTAAATAAATTAGTCAGCCTTATACCATTGTCACACAATATTGAGCTAGTTAACAGTTTGTTCTGGAAATGTAAAATGGCAGGTGCGATTTTTTGAAGGATTGAGAGAGACAGATATAGGCAGATGCACTAGAAGGTGGTTTTTATTGTTGTTTTTTGAATGCAGCTAGATTACACAAAGTCGGGATTGGTCGAGAGCGGTGATGAGATTTGGCTGGCCAATTAGGAGCTAAAGAGTACTTTTAGTGATTTTTAAGGGGAAGGCTAGCACATTTTCTAAGTGTCAGTTTCATCAAGATTGTTGAATGAAACGAGCATGAAAAACATTTTTTGTTTTCATGTGTGACGTCTGAGTTAAGATGGTTCAAATGGTTCGTTGCAGTTTTGTTTTCTCTGCAGTTTTGGTGCTGTAAGAAATTTTTGTAGTGTTAAAATAACGTCAGAAAGGAATAAACGGATGTAAAATTTTAACTCGGCAGTCATGTTATTCTTTATAACGGACCCTGAGAATATGTATTTGGTATTGTGGAATTCCTATGCTCTCCACTGAGTCCAGGCAGTAATTACCTTCAGCACTGCTAAGCTGAAATATAACATTTCGTGCCCAACATGAGACAAAGAACGAATAATGTAATAATCTGAACAATTTAGCTGTCGTGGAATGTGACATTCTGTTGCAAAGCCGCGAACCGCAAAGCAAACGATGATGACAAATTAAAATAAATGTCCAAAGTTCGGGAAGTGTTTTCTGCTCTAAAAAAAACTATGGTGTTTCAGAAGGCAAGACACAGTAGCAACAGATAACATGGAAGGAACGATGCAGCAGCAACAGATAACATGAAAAGGATGGCGCAGCAGCAACAGACAATAAGAAAGGAACGAAGCAGAAGCAAGAAGATGGCGCCAGGCGGAGGATGCTAATGGTGGGAGCAACACACGCAGTAGCAACAGGAGGGCTGAATGCAGTTTCAACGAGGTCCTAGTTCGAGACATTGCAATGTCAGTGGCAAGATGACCATCGTTGAGGAAGACAAAAGGAAACCAAATAAATTCGTCAATTTTGTGAACTGTATCATTTGTGTAATTTTTTTTGTAGTTGTGGGTATTGGTTTGCAGTTAAAATTCATGCAGTTGCCTAGTGAAGGTTTCACGATAAAGTGAACATAATTGTTCGGTAAGCTTCGTATTTTTTCTGTTGATTTTATGTGTTTGTGGCAATTCAAACGCTACCATGTCTGAGGCAGAGTTTGGTCAGCTCAACAATACTACCGGTAGTATTTCCTATTCGGAAAGTGTACATCTTGTAGAAAATTGAGTAAATCCCATGTTTGAGCAGTGTAATAAAAACAGCCTAATTCATTCTGAGTCAACTAGGAAAAATCCTGATATTGTTAGGTCACTGAAAGAATTACAACAGGACAAAAAATTAAATGAGAGTACAAAATGAAAAATACACCACAGAATTATACCTCCGCATAGAAAAACAGAGGGTACAGTCAGGTGCACAACGAGAAATTCGTAAGGTAGAAATTGAGTGTAAATTGAAACACCTAGAAATTTATATAGACAAGAATATTGGCGAATAAAATTGCTGAGAACCACAATGTTATGAATAAAATACAAACACAATTTGAGCAGGTTCATAGTGAGTTTGCTAGAGTGGAAAGAGAAAGTAGGGAAAAAAACAAAAAAAATTTTAGAAAGTTATAATAGCAGCAAAAAGGTGAATGCCGGAGATAGGTGAGTTGAAGGGAACTCTTAGCAAAGAATTTCATATTATTGATGTGACGTTTCAAACAAGTAATCAAAAAACAACTTGTAAGTAAAATAGGGGAACAGATAAAACAGAACAATAATGGGATCATAAAGTAGACAATATACAAACACAAATGACCGTAGAAATTAGGCAAGGCATTGGTAGTGGGATTGAAGAACGACAGCCATTTTGGAACAGACAGAGTGCGTTAACTATAGATAGTGTTCAGGCCTTTGAAAAAATGGTGCCAAAGTTTTATGGAAATGAGAGAGGTATTCACGCTATACAGTTCATGCGCAAGTGCGATAGGGCTATGAAACAAATGGAGTATTCTGAGGAGCACAAGTTTAATTTAATTATATATTTCTTGGAAATGTCTGCGGAACACTGGGCAACCAATCGAGAACATTAGTGGGAAGTATATTTGGTTGCTCGTACTGCCTTTTTGCATAAGTACTTGGGCACCTTTCAACAGGATGAATTTTTACAGTATTTGTTTACTGGCAAATACACATTGCAGGCAGGGCGGATAGCAGAGCATTTGCAGAATTTACATTTACAGAGCTATTTCCTTGACAGCCCTGTAACAGAGGAGAGGGTTTTGTGCTGGGCCCGCACTTCCTTTCACACATTTTGACAAGATTCTACCAAAATGTATTGTTTACAAGACTTAGCAGATCGTCAACTACAATATTGTGAATATTGACTGTGCCACTGTACCTATTGTATCGGTATGCAACGTAATTTGACAATGTTAGTAACAGTACAGACATTGCAAGTTATCAGGAATTAACATATTTAATACTCAGAATGCAGCTATGTTTCAAACACTTCCACGCATCCAGAATTCAATACTTACCTTATCTTAATATATAAAATGAAGTATCCTGACACACTCACTCATCAACGCACAACCCAAACCGCTGGACCTAGAACCATGAAATTTTGAGGGAAGCTTCCCCTTGCCCCTTAGGCACCCATTAAGAAAGGATTTTTCGAAATTTTATAATTAAGGGGGTGAAAAGGGGTGAAATGTGTTTTTAAAGAATCCTTGATATCTCATTAACTGGGAATGCTATCATAAATATTTTAACTTCATAATATTGCCCAAAGAAATGCATATTCGCAAATTTTTCGATTTTACGAAATTCGAAAATTAAGGCGGTGAAAAGCCGTAAAATGTGTTTTTTATTAATCCGTGATTTCTCCTAAACCATTTCAGATAGTGAGGTGGTTTTTTTAAATGATGCTTAAGTAAATATGTATATAAAAAGTATTTTTACAATTTATTGAAATTTGTTTTTGAAAGCTCTCTAAAAATTAAAACGTGTTTTTAATATTCATCCCACTTATCTCCTACACCAGTGGAAATATTGAAATGGTTTTTGCTTTAAAATAAATCTTACGTAAATATAAAAAAAAAAAAAAAGTAATTCCAAGATATTTCGAAATCTGTCCTTGAAAGCTGTTTAAAAAATAAAATGTGTTTTAAAATAATCATCTGCACCGCTTATACTCGATATTTCGAGATGATTTTTTGATACGAATGAAGCTAATATAAATATCTGCAAACGAAATTCTGGATTTTATGAAATTCAAAAATTAAGGATGTGAAAAGCAGTAAAATGTTACACTCTCCCGAAAAAGAGAATAATCACGGAGAATTAATTCAACAGTTGTTTCTTTTTGCCAACCTACTAATAAAACTTCTTTGGACTGTAGCCAGTACATACAAATGGATTATCGCAGCCTGAATTTATGCATTCACTCAGGTATTGTATAAAGTTTGTGGTGTTGGAGGGGGGTTACGGGTTCGTATCCCATGCAAGATTTAGCAATGGGAATTACTATGACATCGTACAAGCATACTGCGCACGCTCTTTACTCTGAGCTAAGACAATTTATAGTTCATTGTTGTTGAGTACGCTAGCTGTTAAATGCCTTCATCACATATTTTATCCAGAGTTACTGTTAACATTACATAATTTCACGTGGGCAAAGCCGCAACCGGCCAGCTAGTATTATATATGTTGGGTTTTGGAATAATTTACGACGCCGTAGGTAAACATGACTTTCCTCGCCATAGATGTAACATCGACTAAGCAGAGAGACAGGTACAGACAGTGCAGCTAGCTTCACGCTACACTAGCGCACTTCAGTAACCGTCCCGGAAAGTCAAGAAATATTGCCGAGAGTTGTATTAAATAATTTTCCTGTTACTTTGAGAATTTATGAAAGGAATTATAAATGTAATTAATATTGTACAAAGCGAGACATGTAAAGTTTGAATTGTGTTTTCATTATGTAATTTCAGGTTTAATAGTAATAATTATTTTATTGTAATTTTACTTCTCATAGTTGCTCCGCCATGTTGGGCGGACTATTTCCAGTGGTTAAATTCATTCTCGCTTCTTGTATGTTGGTTCAGTTCAGAACAGAAATATGCCAAGTTCATTAGAAAATTCCGAAGACTTCTACATTCTGACCCACTCTTTGTTAGCCCGTCTAGTAATGTCAAACATATCATTGAAACATGGGCCCGCCAATTTAATGTACAGCTAGGCATTTACCTCCTGAAAAACTAGCACAAGCCAAAGCATTGTTTCCTTGGTTTAATTAACTTTTACGCCGATGCTTACCAAACTCGGCGAAAACACAAGCTCGACTTTAAAAACCTACAAAAGGCTCTATCAAGAATGATAAGCATGTGATTAAGTAGACTTCAGAATGTAACAAAGCTTTCGAAGATCTTAAATCAAGTTCTATAAGTGCAACAATACTTGCACATTTATCTGCAGATGCTCCATTAGTTCTCATGGCAGATGCATCTGACTTCGCAATTTGTGCCTCCTTATATAAAATCCGCCACAGCATCATTGAATCCTTGGCATTCTTTTCTGAAAAGGTGAATGATACACAAAAGAATTATTCTACTTACAATAACAGCATACAGTACAGTCAAACACTTTCGATATATGCTAGGGACAAGGTAATTTTGTATTTACACCGACTATAAACCACTGTCGTACGATTTTAAACAACGCTCTTATAATGCAACACCGAGACAACTACGGCATCTAGATTTTATTGGACAGTTTACAACCAACATTAGGCATGTCTCTGGAAAACAAAATATTGCTGCTGATGCTTGTTCAAGAATATGTTCAATGTCAGTCTCTTCTGAAATTCCATTAGAAGAGATTGCAACTGCTCAAGCTGTTGACAATGAATTTTAACACCTCCACCAATCACCTTCATACTCATTGCAACATTAGGACATCCCATTGGCAGACGATATTCATTTTAACTTGTGATACAACAACAGGCAAAGCAAGACCGTACATTCCATTATGTTCAACAAATCAATATTCGAATGACTCCATAATTTGCTCATCATGGTGTCAAAGGTTCAATCGACCTCGTTCGCAAACAATTTGTTTGGCCATCACTAAAACATAACATTGCATTATGAGCAAGATCATGTATTCCATGTAAACGATCAACAGTATGGAGACACGTGAGTGTTGTTGGCAACAGACAAAATGATTCTCACATATTAACACTGACATTGTTGGCCCATTACCTTTATCAAGAGAATACCCACATTTGGTCACAATGATAGACCGGTTTTCTCGCTGGCCAGAAGCTGTTCCTGTCAATGACATCAGCGCGGAATCAGTTGCTGAAGTAATTGATTGAATATGGATTGTATATTTTGGCGTTCCGAATATAATCACTACAGAAAGAGGCTGCCAATTTGTGTGTGGATTGTTTTCACACCTCAATATTTGACGCATGCTACACAGCATCGTTTTGTGGTTCCCAGCCTCCGCCTTGCCTTAAGCCAGTTCCTTTCTCCTTTTCCCACAGCATGTCCCATCTCTCCCTGCTATCTCACACATGATATGTGCACTCCGTACTAGGCAGCACCCTTAATATGTATTTCCCGTGTGTCCATCCTTCACTAGTCCTTTCACATCCTTGTCCGAGGCAGATAAAATGGCATTGTTGGATTATGGCGTGCCGCCTGGATACACGCTACCCGCTGCACACGCAGTTGAACTCAGAAGGGAGGGTTACCACCCCTACAAGCAACGCCTGCCGCCAGCCACCTTGGATGCACATCGAACCCGCGCAACTCCTGCCTCCATGACGGCCGGCCAATCAAGAGCTCACTCATCATTTCCAAGCACATCAGTGAGTGTATAAAAAGACGCAACTTTTTGCAGAGACAGACAGTGTTCCAGTCGTCGAGCAGAAGTGTTCCTGAGCTCGAGCAGAGTTGTTCTCGAGCAGTGTTCCTGAGTCACCTAGCGCCTCGCTGCGCCGGCCGAGACTTCGAACTCAAAACCCTGGCAGATTTCTCTGCTAAGCTTATTCTGCTAGCTGTTCTTACAACTTTCTCTCGTTGGGTAAAAGAGGGATCCAGCGTCCGCTGCCCTTCGACGGAACGCGTCCGCGAGAAGTCACCCATCGCATGAGAGAAAGACAGAGTCAGCCACCACACAAGCCAGCAAGACGTCAAGCCTAGCCTACGTCAACAGCGTTGACCACCCCACGGGCACTAGTGCTATTCTATTGCTGCTTTCCGCCACCTCAAGGCATAACGACTTGGCACAGGGTGGTTTTATTGTTATTTATGAGCAATAAAACACAGTTAACATGGACCGTCCCTTTTGTCTCATTTAGCTCTTCGCTCCCTGCTCCATTATTTTACCCACTTCCAATTTTATTCTCTTTGAGTATACTGCAGTTTTGGTCTGTAAAGTAAGTACACTCGGAGACCGGCAAGCTAACTCTTGTTATGGGAGACTGTCGCCCCGTCTATCTACCCCGTCCGCGGTGGGACAGCACTACACTGAGCAGGTCTCTCAGAAAGGAGGTTCGCCACACCGGCATCCGCCACCAGCGCATAACCAGAGACCAGAAATTGTGATTTGCATTGGGGAGTCCGAGTTCCGTGCGGGAACAGTGGTTGGGATAGCTGCTGTGCTTCGCATTGGACTCCATAGTTCCTCAACGCGAGACACATCATCTGGACTCACTTGTCATTTACTCAAGACACCTGCTCTCCTTTCAAGTAACGTCTCTTAACTATTCTCCAAAGGAAAACTATTCAAGGTATGACTAAGTATAGGGCAGGCAAAAGGCACGCCGCTCGTGCCAAGCTAGCAGACTTGGTCAAGGAAGTTCTGGCCAAACCAAACCCCTACACGGGGATCTACGTGGTACAGATGGACGTCGCTGCAGCTGAACGTTGAGGAGAGACTGTGGAGGGTGTCGTCCTGCTTATCAGGTCACTGGAGGTGCCACCTCTTCTCAAACCTCTTCCTGTCACCCCTCCCAAATCAGCCCCGTCTTCGAGAGCTTCCCCAAACTGGATGTTCCAACTTTCAGAGTATTTTTATAGGTTTTTATAAAGTTTTTACCAATCACTTTACTAAGGATAGGATGCATTTGTACAGTGTTTGATTTCTAAATTATTTTTATTAAATTAGTGTGCCTTATACCATTGTTGCACAATAAGGAGTTAGTTTCCAGTTTGTTCTGGAAATGTAAAATAGCAGGTGTGATTTCTTGAAGGATTGAGAGTGACAGATATAGACAGCTGCACTAGAAGGTGGTTTTTATTGTTGTTATTTTGGAGGAAGCTAGATTACAGAAGGCCGGGATTGGCCGAGAGTGGTGGCGTGATTTAGCTGGCCAATTAGGAGCTAGAGGGTGGTTTTCTGATTTTCAAGGGGAAGGCTAGCACCTTTTTCTGAGCGTCAGTCACATCAAGGTTGTTAAACGAAGCTAGCATGAAAAGCTTTTTTCGTTTTCATGTGTCACATCTGAGTTAAGAAGTTTGAATGATTCGTCACAGTTTAATTTTCTCTGCAGTTTTGGTGTTGTACGAAATTTTTGTAGAGCTAAAATAACGTTGGAAGGGAATGAACAGAAGCAAAATGTTAGCTCAACAGTCACGTTGTTCTTTGTAACGGACCCTGAGATTATGTATTTGGTACGGGGGAATTCTCATGCTCTCCACCGAGTCTAGGCAGGAATCACCTTCATCATTGCTAAGCTGAAACGTGACAACATTTAAAAGAATTGTTGGTGTGAGTGTGTCTTTTTGCGATTTTGCAATGACATGAGTGAATACTCTTTGCCGTGGCATTGCTGCAATGTAGCTTCGCTCTCCACTATCTTGCATTGAAAATATTATGAGAGACTGTGTAGTGCGGACGTGCCTCGAGGACGGAGGCCCAAATTTTTAAAATGTTGTAAATTTGTAGCACTGCAGGACAAGGGGTTTTTCATTACTGTTGAATTAGTATTTGATGTAATCTTAATTTTATAATATAATATTTAAAATTATACTTTAATTTCATTGGTCTAGGTTCCAGAAAGGGAAAGTAAAGGCACAGTTCTTTTATTCCAGAATGTTCTAGATTTCAGGTAGGGTGTAACGTTTGTTGTTATGGCCAAGTGGCCTTGGTAGGAGGCAGTAGCTTTGTTTTTCTTTCAGTGTTCTATTTTTTTCCCGCAGGAGTTTTGGTGCTTTTTGTTTTTATTGTGTAGCTTCTAGTTTTTCCCTTAAGAGTTCTAGATAATGGAACGAATGACGAGGGTCACACCACAGAGAACCAACTTAAGAGAGCAGAGCGTGTGGCGCCCCTACGCCCTTCGTTCTGGAATGTTTTGCCTCTGCCATAGTTTGATCGAAGTCGTAACGCGAACTGGATAGGACGCGCCCGGAGCTGAGGCCCAAATTTTCTACATTATGTGATGGCGAACTTAACATGTACGGGTAGCACCATGGTCTTTCTTCTTTAACATTTCTTTTCGGACTTCTTTTCAACTCTACGAAATTCGTTTCTGCCCGTACGTGTAGGCCGTTAGGTGTAGAGAGCCAGTATGGCTACTCATTCTTCTTCGCTGCGTGTGTATTCACAGTGTGCTAAATTTTCTGACTTTGTCTAGTGTAATATTCTGATGTAATCGTGCTGCATTTCTGCTTGTAATTTTCTGTGAACCGGACCCACCGTGTTAAGACTAGAACAGTGTACTTTGTGCCGATGTAAACTGAAATCTAATAACCCAGAAGTCTAGGATTATAGTGAAGTACATTATTTCGGGACTAACCTTTTGAAATTCGCCAGTGTCTGTGGAAATTCCAAATTTGATCTACAGTGTAACATAACCTACAAAAGTATTGCCAGTAAATTCCAGAGTGCTTGACTACCGACTGGGAGGCTGGTACCAGCTTTTAACCTTGCCTTTTGGGCTGGGTTATCATTGTGTGGGTGCATTAGTCCAAGAGGACAGGTGTGCCACATTACCTGGCCCAAGCGGGACACAGGTACATGACAACGAGATGGAAACGTCACAAGTTTTGAGAGGAAACTTAATTAACGTGTGTGGGCAGCACCTATCTAAAAAAAATTTTGGAAAAATTAATTCTCTCTACTAGAATTTTTCTGTCCACATACGTGGCTAAAAGGGTCCAAAGTATCAGACGCTACTTTTCTTCATATTTCTTATAGCATAGTGAAAACTGCGTGCTTTCTGAGAACTTTAAATTGCTGAGTATGCAGAAGGCTGCTCGGCACTATATTTTCATTTGGCTATAACGATTGTGTGATGCTTAACTGAAAATAAACAAGTGTTTCATCCCTTTTTGAGCACCACAGGAAAGAACTGTAACATCTGCCATCGAATGTGGGGGTACATTGCTGACAGGACGTCTGCTAGGCTGCCGAATTTTAACATCTGGCATCCACCGTGGGAGTAAAATGCTGACAGGAAGTCTGCAAGGCTGCTGAGTTGTAATAATGTCAGTTTTCTTGCTATTCTAGTCACAGTATGCTTTATGTCTTGGTTTTATTGTCTGTTCACAATTTTTTTCATTCCATTAGCGACACTTTCCATTTCTATGTAACAGACTTACAATTTGTGCAGTCTCAATTAATATTCTTTTCCCTTTTTGCCAATATGTTAATTGTATTCTGTCTAATTCTTATTGAAGTGACGGTTGGATTTTGTTTACATATAATTTAGAAATTGTTGGTTTCTTTTTGGTGAACTTCAGGAGTTTTTAACTTTAGTTTCACTCTTGTAAAGTAATGGTGTGAATCAACACTGGCACCTTTTCTGACATGGACATTAAATATTTCCTTATATAACTATATCTCAATGCCTCTACTACACCAGGAAAAAAACAATCATGCCTTTTGAGAAGGCAAAAGGGAATTAGGTACGGGTAGAGATGAGAAACTACAAGTAATATGAAACAAGTAACCTACCAAGCGAGATGGCACAACAGTAACATGTTGGCCACACACTTGGGAGGGGGGGGGACGCTGGTTTGATCCCCTGGTCCGGCCATCATGAATTCTGTGTTCCATAGTTTCCCAAAACAGCTCCCTACGAATGCTTAGCTATGGCCCATTCCTCTGTTACTTCCTTTCCTGCCCTTGTGTGAAGTTGTGTGTAACGGTTTCTAATTACTAACCTGTCAACAAGATACAAAATCTAACAAAAAAAATAATGCTCAATGCAAGGGATGTTATCTGATAACGCAGTGACATTAAATACAGCCATTTAAGATCTTGATGCTGTAGAAAAAGTTAGTGACCTTGTTCCAACAACAGTGACTTTTTATAAAAGACTTCTAACTACCATGACTTTTTTAATGAATTCTGTGACGGTTAGACATCATGTAATTACTGTCATAGTACGTAAATGCATATACATTTTTTAACCCCCAAATAATAAACATGATATTCATTTGAGTAGAAACATACAAATATTATTCCTTGAACTGTTCTTTCCAAAAATAAAAATTATTTTAAACTACAATTCACTTCACACAAATCATTAAAATAAAATACAGAATTTGGTTAAGCAATTATCTGAAACCTAAGTTCATAACAAAGCCAATACACAATTTAAATCTACATTTAAAAAAACCAAATTAGACAAAGATTACAACTACTAAACAATGGATAAAATACCAAACCATGAATGCATTTAACATAAAGTGCTAAGTGTCCAGTTGTTATCTTACCTGTTGAAAAAATGAAAAACAGAAGTGTCATATTGAAAATGGGTTAACTGTTTCTACTACACCACAATCTTGTGTCGTTTCCTTAAGTGTTGACGCAGTTCGTATGTACGACTCAAGACAAATTCACACACCGGACACTTAGTCTCACCAGTGTGTGACTTATGATGCAGTTTCAGCGAGTGTGGGTGCTTGTAAATTTTGCTACACAAATGACACGAAAACTTCTTACGTTCCTTTCTGGTTGAAACTTTCTCACTCTCTGTGTGTGTATTTGGTAATGAACCACTACCTGCAATAGGATGATTTACCACGTTAGCAAGTTTACTGTATGGTGCACTTACATAGGAAAGACAAGGATATATACATTACACGGACAGTAAACTTCTTGTATGGTTATCATTGACCTAAAATTGTAATTCACTTTACGGATCAACGTACTCACAAAGCCGAGAACAAAAATCTTATCTGCAAAGGAATCCTGCTAGTTCGGTGTGTACTAATCACAAAGTTACTGCATTAACAAATTTAAAGTATCATAGTAACACTTACTTATTTCAATCAAATCAACAAATAGTTCTAAGCTCTCACTGTGCAAGCATAAAATGAACACAGGTTTTTCACCTGTAAGCGTACTGAGGACCTATTCTGCAACTTTTTTCAGTCCCTTATGTTATCTTTATACAAAGACAGTTGGCCTGTAACTACTTTTACGAGAATAGGTTTTCTGTAACTAAAAATAGGGCAGCAGCTGTCATTCAAAAGTCTCGTGACTCTCTCTATATATACAGATCGGGTTCTAGGGTGTTGTTAGCAGACAAAATTCATGAAAATGGTTAACATATTTGACTTGTATTCTACAATTATCCTCGTTGGAAAACAAATCAAATAGAAACATTGCTCTGAAGGAGACAGAAACATGATATTTTAATTTACCTTAAATATTAAATACAATTCGTAGCTTATAATTCTGTGTATATTACCATTTACTGTCCATTCAAACAACACGTTCAATTCAGCAAGCATGCACTATCTCTAGGCCTTAGATACACATACGCAGTAATGTGTTGCTACCTCTCGTAAAAATGGTACACTAACTTTATACTAGAGGCTAGTTGATGTTAAAAACTTCTGAAATCGGTATTGTTAAGAGGAAGAAATATGATTTATATTATTTAAAACTAAATTAAAATAATTAGTAACTGAAAATACACTGTGAAAACTGAGGAAATATAATTTAGTAAGATGTACAAAGGTTTTCAGTGCACAGACTACAGTGTTGCCAAGCATATTGAGAGGCTGGTAATGAGAGGAGTTAGAGAATACAACACAAAGACCATCGTGAGTGACTATCTTAATCGCTGTCACTTTCAAACGATAGTCACATGTGATGATCTTTACCAGAGGTTAAGTTAGAGAACAGACCCCTGGCATCCATGTTTCATCCAACCAGATCTGCCAGCAGGTGGTGGTTTTATTTCATTTATTTTTCTCAATGGCTGTAATTGATTTATTGCTCCTTGCATTCACACAAGTTTCAGCACAGATTTTACACCATTCATAAATAAATACTGGGTATAATGTAAATTTTTAGTGTGTTTCGTACTTTAAAACAATAAATATTTAAAGCAATTCTATATGCAATCCTGTTTATAAAACGATACTGTAATAGGAACACAAATTTAACGCTGACATATTCTCAACTTTTTCTTAAGTCAATATGTAATACAGTGAAACCCTCTTAAGAAGTTTCCCATTTAAGAAGTTTCCTGCTTAATAAGACAAATAATTTTGCACCTTGTCTATACAAATATGTATAATTTAACCCTTTTAAGAAGTTTTCCTGCTTAATAAGCACTATTTCTTCCTGTCCCATCACAAACGTCTTAACAGGGTTTTACTGTATTAACAACACAATTCGAACAATTTAAACTAAACTAAGTATGCGAAAAGTATTAATTACAAGTAGCAAACTGAAGACTCTTTTGGCAACCATTTTGTATGCTAGTGCAGCATGAAGAAAATTTTTTTATACTTGGTAACTGCTACAAATATTCCTGCTCAGTAGCAGCCAGCATATAAGTGCACAAGTGCACATACACACCCAGTTTTCTATGAAGCACTTTTGTAAAATATTTAAAACATTATTGTGTGTTTTGTAGAGACAGTAGAGACTGAAAAGTTCGTATAACCGATCACAGATGCGAAGAGATTTTATCCTGTGAAGATGAGATGTTGCAACACTGTACCGTGCACAACGGAGCTGTGCTCTTCTCTTGGCCTTTCTGCGCATGCGCACGACAAAATGACTCCGCCTCTTATGGGAGTTTTAACATTAAAGAAGAGCACTGGTTGGACTGTGCTCATGCCTGTTGATCGCAGAAACTGTTACTTCTTTCACCTCGTGGTAGCAGTACCTACTGGCACAGCTAGTGTTACATCCCTGCAACTATAAAACAGCTCGCTAGATGCCAGTAGTTATCCTTTATCTAATACCAGACCAAACGAATATTTATTGCAAAAATGTGACACGTGCCTTGAGAAAACTAGTGAGGAGATGCTGTGGTTTTAAATGTAAAACTAATGTCAGTAATACAGAATGCAGGTAATAAATGTATATTCGCGCAAACAGTGTTTTTACATATTGAATCTAAGATATGAAATATTACTCAATAACCTTACTAGAAAATAATATTTTTAATGTCAGACGACATTATACGAATATAGAAAATATTAGTTATCATTTAATTTCCGAAAATAATAACTTTACAGTTAAATTTAAACTAGGTAGAAAATTATACGTACTTAGTGCTTATTAAAGAGTCATATTGAAATTTGCTTGGAAATTAAATAAAGGGAAATGAAACAACTTTCAGTGCTAGTAATGAAATTTTAACCCACTTTTGTATCATGGAAAGTTTAGTAAAACAACATGAAATTTAGTGTGTAGGAACAATTTGTAACTGTTTTAAATTGAAAAGATTCATTCTTAAATTATTTTTCGAGACAATGTATGAACACACATTATCTGACTTCACAGGCCGTTACTGTTCCTGCTAAATCTGATCCATAAGTAATACTGTATAAGAAAACATTAACATATCTACTACAAATAAAAAAAAATTTCAAAATTGCGGCCAGATTGATACTTTTGAATAGATTACAATAATTACCTTAAAAGAAGACCTCAGTATTAACTAAAAAGTAGACATCAGTATTAAATGAAAAGTAGACATCAGTATTAAATGAAAAGTAGCCATCAGTATTAAATGAAAAGTTGCCATCAGTGTTAAATGAAAAGTTGCCATCAGTGTTAAATGAAAAGTTGCCATCAGCATTAAATGAAAAGTAGCCATCAGCATTAAATGAAAAGTGGCCATCAGCATTAAATGAAAAGTTGCCATCAGTATCAAATGAAAAGTAGCCATCAGTATTAAATGAAAAGTAGCCATCAGTATCAACTGAAAAATAGCCATCAGTATTAAATGAAAATAGCCATCAGTATTAAATGAAAAGTAGCTATTAGTATTAAAAGAAAAGTAGCTATCAGTATTAACTGAAAAGTAGCCATCAGTATTATCTGAAAAGTAGCCATCAGTATTATCTGAAAAGTATCCATCAGTATTAAATGAAAAGTAGCCAACAGTATTAAATGAAAAGTTTCCATCAGCATTAAATGAAAAGTAGCCATCAGTATTAAATGAAGCCCTAAGAAGGCTGCCTGCCCAGATTGTCTAGCAGTGTGTACAGCTTCGTCCAATAGATTATTATTTAAAAACTATTAATGTGCACGAGTGAATTATACTTAGGAATAGAACTCAAAGATTATACAACTTGTATATATCGATTTCAGGCACCCCATTAGTCTTAACAAACTGTTTTCTTGTAATTGATAATGGTGAAAATTAGTGTTTATTCGGCCCTGTTAGTCACTAACAACAGACCTTTATCTTTAATATTGAATGCCATAAAATGATAGGGTCACCACTGAATGTCTTACAGATGTTATCGGCGAGAAGACTGCACACCAGCTCAGAGACAAGGATGAGGCATGATGCACGAGCTGGTAGTCGTACTGCTTCTGCACTTTCTGGTCTCATCCACTCAGGCAGCCACCTTAAATATGTAAGTCTAAAATGCTAAGGACGTGGCAAGCTAGTATTTTTTAGCACTGTTGTTAATGCAATATTTAAAAATTAAAAAATACCTTGCTATGTCCTTAAGTTACGAGGTTAGCCGAATGAAATTTAAATTCAAGTCGTTTAATAAGTAATTTGAGTAAAGTTTCTTTATGTCCATCCAAAACGTAAATTTAGAGCCAATTCTTCAGAAACACTCCAAGAATGAATTTGATCAAACTGGTGAATGAGCATCACACAGAGTGATCAAAAAAACAAATTCAAGTTTTCTCCTAATTATTTCTTCAGTTTTCACGAAAGCATCCTGGAGTGTGACAGTACTGCCATCATTTGGAGCTTTTGCAAGACACCGCCAATCCGTGAATCCATTAAATAAATTAATAAATATTGTATATGGAGGGTACCTGAGGACCGGTATCACCTCAACACAGAATTCCGACTGGACACCCAAGTATCTGCATGCCATGAAGGATGACACAAAATGAAGCCTTACAATGGGAAAGGGAAGACAGGGGAAAGAGGAGATCCCAGAGAAAACTGGCTGGCCAACGACGTCTGCCACATTTTCCACATGCAAAAAATCGGGGACCGACCCAGCCTGCATCGTTTTGGTGGGTGTCAAGTGGTCTGATCACTTAGTTGCCTTCCGATAAGTTGCTACAGTATTTAAAACTATAACAGATCACTTATAACAAGTTATTGGGCGGTGTGAATAAAAACGAGTACGACGAGTATTTACTTACAAGTAAAGTGTAACGAGTATTTAAACTCCAAGTAAACCGATGTGAATAAAGCGTCGAGTTTACTTGTGACCGTGTACTCGCCAACCCGAGGGTATACTAGCAAGTATTTACTCGCGAGACAACTGAATTCACAAGAAAGGCAAGTAAATACTTGTA
>PNEQ01036816.1:0-19181 GCA_003012365.1 Medauroidea extradentata | reverse complement strand
TTTTCCACCAACAATGTCATGTATTACTGAAGCCAGTTTTGTTGAATGTCTTTTGAAGGTGTCTTTGGACATGCAAGGTATATCCAAGGAGGCAGAAATATCTCCCAGTGCAGAAAAACTTTGACCAGTCATCATCATGTTGCTCACGCATGCTGATGATAATGAAATTCATCTTCTGATTCGGGTTTTCTGGATGCAACGTGTCTTTAGATCAGCACATATAACACTGGAAATGGTAAACACAATAAAAACCGTTGCTTTCTTCTTTAATAAGTTTCATATTTGCAAACGAACACTCAAACATACCAACATGATGACTCATGCGTTTAATTTCACTGAACAAACGGGCTACATCAAAAATTCTTCTTCCAGAAACTGTACATTCATTGGGCAAAGAAATAATTCTGGTAATTTTGTGGCAGTGGAGAATTATTGCGACAGTCTGATGAAGCGGTTGATGGTTTACAATCACAGGTTTAAAAAATACAATTGAATGTATTTAGAAAAGAATGCGCACGGGGTGTGTATGAGGCACGCGTCAAAATGTTTCCCCACCACTCGACTAGGCAGGTCAAGCAGGGTTGAGGAAGACAAGACACTTTATTCTCCCTCCCTCACTGGCTGTCTTACTCCTCCACTTTCCGCTTGCCTCGCATCAACCCGAGCCTTCGCGTCCTCTTCTCTTCCGTCTTTCCTTCGTCTCAGCCGCGCCTAAGCGACAAGAGGGCGGCACCTTACGGCAACAGCACAGTGCCGTGCAGACGTGCGGGAGATAGCTTGCGTCAAAAAATTTAAAGCGACGACCCTATTATTTTATAGTTTAATTTTACAGACCAAAGTTCCAGCCACCCGCCTATACCAGTTAGAACCCCACACAAGTGTTTCCAATATGTTAAAATCAAGTGCCAAACTGGCCATTTTGGCACTTTTCATCGGTCGAAATAATGTATTCATAACCTCATTAAGGGCTTAATATTGGTATACACGGCTAAAATGATGCTTCTTTTCTATTCGTACGAAGAGAAATCTACGATTTCATTAATACTTTTTGTGTTAAGCAGTAAGAGCCGGACGTCTGTATCACATTTAGTCGCGGACCCAGACGGCCACCTTAATACAACTCGCCTGATGATATTCCGCAGTAAGATGATCCTGCCCGCGCGCTCTAGGCCTACGTCATGTAATGTAGACTGAAGGGCAGAAACGATGCATTTTCGGGCCCTTGATCATGTAAAGAATTTTGGTTCCTCTACATGTGGGCATTGTTTTCCCAGCGTTGTCTTTCAAAATCAATGCACTGTTATAGTTAACATTCATTATTTAAGAGCCGCGGTAAGCATAGTGGCTAGAACACTCGCGACCCGGGTTCGATTCCCGGAGGGGTCGACTCGGCTTTTCGGTTAACGCCCTCCATTTCGGCAATACCCCATAGTCATTTCATATCACACGTCTTCAGCTCCGCTTCTTTACTGCCCGGCCGTCAAAATAAATTGTTTCCGATTAAGGTCACGTTCAGGCGATTCGTCTTTTGAGCGTCTGGCGCATAGGAGTGATGGTGCTAGTGGTTAGTGACGTAGAATCGACCTTTGAGCCCCGCCTTCCCATGCCTCAATCAAAGCCAATAGCAACATTACATTGTACTTCTCCGCGTGGTCGTACAACCGAAGTTGGGTGACGAATGAAAGGCCGTTCACGATAAAGTGAGTACTACATAAAGTTTTCTTTCAGCCGTTTTGCAGTTATCTGTACTATTTGTAATATGAAAACTTCCATTTAACTAAAACCCAGTGCAAACGTTTCAGCACTCTAAAAAGTTAACAACTACTGGTCCAGTAAAATCAATGTTTAATTAATTACTAGAAGCACGAGTATTTCGCGTATTCATCTGGCAACAGCCGAGACTTCTCAGTTCTAAACGTGTACCGGCTGAAGCTGAATATCCAGTGGCTTCTAACAGTACAAACGTGTAGCACGTGATATCCCCACGACTTGTTTCCTTATTTATAACTGGCTTGCAGTTGTCAAATGTGTGTTAAAACCACTCTAGTCTAATCACAGAAGGAGGAGTGAAGTATACGTTATTTACGTTCAACCTGGACTAGAATCAATACGCGAAATAATCGTGCCTCTATTAAGTACAAGTTTTGCTGAGTGCTCAGATTATAGTGAACAGCATATACGAAATATTGTAAGTAGGGGACAATATCAAACATGGGGGCGGATTGTTTGCAACTATAAACATTAGCGACGTTGTGTGATTACATTTTCTTGAAAATCTCACAGACTGCTAATTTTATCATTATAACGTTTCGGAAATGTTAATAAATATTGTATAGGGTGGCTACCTTAGTGCACCAGATTTGACAACCTTCCTCGCCAAAATATAACACTAGATAACGGCACCTTGACAAGTAAGAAATACTCTATAGCGTTTCAACTAAACTGTGTTAAATTACTTAGTAGTAAACACTCGTGCTTTATAAGGTAGCAACTTGGGGTCAATTCGCATGTACTGATTGGTCTGCCGGGCATTGTAATATAACCGTGGATGTTACAGAATATTTTTTTACAAGCACAATGACCAACAATGTGTGTCTACGGTAAATAAGTATATCTACGCGTGTATAAAGAAACGCATTCGTTAAAACTGTTTGTTTTATTGCTAAAGTGTGTTAATTTCACTGTGGTGTTTTAAAAAAATGTATATAATACCGTAAACTAAGTATTTAGAACTTTCTAACATTACGACTGAACCGTCATCCGTCAAAGTTACGCTACTGTAAATGTCGCTAACACATCCAGTCTTATATAATATGCCGTTCCCGTTACTGTTGTCTACTGTATTGCTATTATCTCGATAAACTTAACGGGTATAAAAACCCTGTTTCTAGTGGAGAGAACCGAGCGAGGTGGTGCAGCGGGAACACGGTGGACTTGCGTTCGGGAGGTCCCGGATTCAATCCCCAACTCCGGCGATCCTGATTTCAGTTTTCCAGGGTTTCCCGAAATCACTCCGGGCGAATGCTGGGGTAGTTCCATAAAGGCCATGGCCGACTCCTCTACCAGCTCCTGTCATTGTACCAAGTTGTGTCACCGTCTGTAGTGATCTCGCTGTCGACTATCTAGCGGCAAGCCAAAATCTCTCGACGAGAGGCAAAGCGACTGAAGAGAATCAAAGCAAGAACCGTTATCTACTCAGGCGGTCGATTAAACAAATTTTCCTCCCAGGGAGCTCATGCATATTTCATGTAGCTTCAGAACATAACGGCACGCAGAGTGAAAATAAACGTTTATCTGGAGGTTCGCCACTGTTCTCCTGGTATACAGCACTAACGGCACGTTTAATTCATTTCATCGGTTTTTCCTTTTTATTTGTTTGAAAATACAATGGCGGCGGACACAGTTGTTTTCATCTCTACGTACGTAACATGCGAACCACTTCTTTGCAGTGTATACATGAGGGTCAATGCAAATATTTCTGTGTTCACTAACGTGATGTAGTTTAACGTTGATATTATCATCGATGCCTCTAACTACCCGTGAAAAAAAAAAAAAAAAAGTAATATATGCATTTTTAAAAATTATGCAAATTAACGGTTCCTTCTTTACATTCAGCAAGTTTTTTTTTTTATTTATAAAAATTACTTTGCATTCTGCGCATGATATCTAATTTCACAGTAAAAAAATCTAATTTCAGCAAATGCATTGGTTTTCGTTGGCTGTATTCTCCCATAACATGAAGATTTTGACTTTGAAACACTGAAAGTTTTTCGATAAGTGCATAACGTAGTTATGTAACTTTTATCAATTTATCTTAATTTCGTAGGAATATCAAATTACGAAATTTACCCACGTGACTGTGTTTAAAGGTGGCTCCGTAGATAGGGTGTGTGTGTGTGTGTGTCAAACACAGACTCGGTGAAGTGCTAAGGGAAACACTGACCAGCGAATGTAATGCAGTATGAACTCTACCCTCAAGTCACTCAACTAGCGCACAGTGCTTTAATATTTATTATTTTTCTTATAAAACTCTGAGCTGATCATATAATTTCAGTTGTGGGAAGTATGTATCAAAGTCCAGTGCGTGTTTACATATTTGTATTTTTTTTTTTTTCGAGTTTAGTTAGAATTTTTAAACATATGTCAATCTTAAAAACCGATTTAAGTCATTTATTTAGCCTACTTATGTTCGTCTTAATTTTACATTTAACCATGATACAGCTAACGAAATTAATTAAAATCTGTAATAGCTAAATATATTAAAATTACGTATTTTCTAATAACAAAGAAACAAAAAAACAAGACTGTAAACTATACCAATCAAAGTGTTAGTTACAAACACTATACCTTTAGTACTTAACTTCTCTGAATCTTAAACACGCTTTTGAAATTTTCTTGATGTAGTCTTGTTAAACTATGCATTATACAGTATTTATGAAGAGTTAAAGAAGAGATTGAGAAAAGAAAATATTGTTACATTTCACATAACTTACATATTAAGGGACTCGAAAATCATGAATGTTTATAATAAGCGTCTTGAAATTTCAAGCGTATAGGAACACCGTTTGAAGGTTGCGTTCTTTTTGTAGAAATGCAAATGCCGTGGACGTTAAGTAGTTTTGAAAAATAAAACTGTCGCCATTCTCTGAGACACATTTCAAAGGCAAGTAATGACACATCGTAGGCATAGCACAAGTCGATTCTAAGGACGCTATTTTTGAAGTACGCGTTCGAACAATCGCCTGCCCGCCTGTCTGCCACGGTCGTAGAAGAACAGGTCTGGACACTCACCTATCTACCAATGTGTTTTGCTTGACCCCCTTGTTGTTTGGTTGTAGTTCGTCAAGTTACCGAGAATATTGTGTTTTATTGGCGCTTCAGTTAGGGCGGTCGGACTCAAACTCCGCCGCTTTTTTCCATTGTTAAATGTATAAAGTAAATAAAGATTGCTGGAGCCTTTCCTTAAATTTGTGAGCGAAGGAAGTATTTCATAAATTGATAAAAAAATACGTTTTGATAAATTGTTTGTCTTAGTGGGAAGGAAGTGGGCAGAGTTCGAGTCCGACCGCCCTAACATCAGCGCCAATAAAACACAATATTCTCGGTAACTTGGCGACCTGCAGCCAAACAACAAGGGGGTCAAATATCCAGGCGAGTGTCCAGACCTGTTCTTCTACGGCCGTGCTGCCTGCCAAATCTGTTGACATGCAACCCTTGTGTACTTACTTATCTAAGTTGGTTCCATATATTATCGTCAACGCTACTAATACACTGGTGCATTTTAACTTTGCTATAACATTAACGTTATAGCAGGCAGTACACGAACTAAATAAAATATCTACTAAACACAGGGTTATTACTATGTACATCGCATATGTACTGGTCGTGCTGCCCGTTATTTCAAGAACTCAGTCAGTCAACAAGAGATCATCTTCATGCCAATGTCCAGAAGTGTTGTCCTACAGCTGTGATCACGGGTCTTGTAAGCACGTCCCTTTCCTTGCTGGCATAGCAGCGTAAATAAACTGGGTCGTTAATAAACAACCATTTATTTCTTTTAAAAAACTCCAGTGGGCCGTGTTATACAACATGCGGAGGAAGTAACCACTTTTTCTCCTCTTAGCTTCTTCGTGCGTGTCGCTACGATAATGAAACCGAGCAACAAAACACGCACACAAACCTTTAGAAAAGTTTTATAACTCAGGGTTTCTCTTTATTCGCCTGCTAAGAGCAGCAAGCTTTCATTACTTCCAAGCAGCCTGGCGCAAAGGTTCGCTCCCGCTCCGCACAACGCTTTTCCTAGGGCATTTTGTTCGCATCGCATTACTCCGAGCAAGTTGTGTTCCGAAAGCGCGTACGTACCCATGCAATATTCCGCCCATGGCCTAACGCCCTTTGGAGCATGAACGAACCAAGCTACCTCGAAACCTCCATTAAGCCCGCGGAAATTATTTCGTATATACGTAGGAAACTTAAAAGGGGACTGTTGACAGTTCTATTGTATTTTCAGTTTTTGAGCCATAATTTTTTTATATCAAAAATTTCTCTTCAACAAAGCATACGATATATTCTTGGTAAACTGCTGGACATAAATAATATCGGCATATTTCATTAATTTGTCATGCAGAATCATTACAAGAGAATTATAAGAAAACTTTCAAGAATTCTTTTGCAGTGATTCTGCATGACGAATTAATGAAAGATTCCATCGTTATTTATGTCGCGCAATTTACCAAGAATATATCATATGCATTCTCGAACCAAATAATTTGATAACAACATTTGAAAAAATGTTATGGCTCAAAAACTGAAAATTGAAAATAAAAATTGTCTAACACTCCCCCTTAAAGGTTTTCACATTAGATTGTGATATAGCGCAGATAACCTATCCGAGAACGGATTTAGTTCATGGCAATATAATTAAAAAAAAAAAAAAAAAAAAAAAAAAAAAAAAAAAAAAAAAAAAAAAAAAAAAAAAAAAAAAAAAAAAAAAAAAAAAAAAAAAAAAAAAAAAAAAAAAAAAAAAAACATAAATAGGAAGCTTCTTGTTAAAGAAAAAATATATTTACAAATTCACCTTCTCCATCCACCCTCCCTCCCCCATGTTTAACTAAGGTCTGGATGTGTGCCTGCACTAGTCATAAATTCTAATACCACAAAAAAGATAGGTTCCATTTAATACAAACATGGACAAAATACTCAATACGCATTGAAGCTGATGAACAATATAGCCCAGAAATTTTAAGAGTGTAGCCGGGGAAAAATATTATGAATCTTATGTTGCTGAATATTTTGTCATTAATATTAATACTCACCTTACTGAATAACATACTAAACTTCACTTGTTCTCCTGTGCCGGTGTTTTAGTGCAAGAATGTCTTAAGTCGCAAGAGCCGACAGAGAGCGAATTGGCCTTTCAGTCAGCAAGTAAATAATCAATACTCTTAATAAACTGTTTCATCACATTAAATTGCGTTACATTTTGCTTAGCTAAAAATCATTTAGTGTTGCTAAAACGACTTTCTTTCAACAATGATTTAAAACATTAATTAATAAGTTCACTCTACGAATATAAAATATCTGAGATAGCTCAGTATTGGCTTCTACAACTGATATTCGTTATACATGTTCCTTTCCAACTGTGTATTTGTAATATTTCTGTGATGGGCAGTTGATTAGACACGGCCGCCTAATCTCTTACGTACTTCACCAAGCGCAACTGCCTGCTGACTGAATCGACATATGCTTGAGCTAGTTAACATTTTCCAGTTTGTTACAGCAAATAATACTTTTTTTATAATTCTTCTAGACAAGATAGTCGCCAAACATGCCGACTTGATCGCGAACCGCCTAAAATATTGTAACGATGCGTACTGAAATTCGCTGACGGCATTTGTTAAGGTGCGGGAGAAGGGAGTTGAGTTGTTCCAGAGGTCGATACACGGAAATAGGACAAAGACGTGGAGGTCGCAGGCAGGAGGACGTGGCGGCATCTCGACTGAGCTAGCAAGTAGAGTGCACCCCGCTTGAAGGAGCAGAAGAGAGCTTTTACGTCGCTAGAGTGCGAGGACTCTTTCCTACGTCGCTCCGAGGCATCTCTTCCCCTAGTTCCTCCTGAGTCTTCCACCCTCACCCTCCCCCTGCCCGCGGCACACCACCGCAAGCGCCTACACCCCGTCAGCCGACGACGACGGCGACGAAAAACTAATTTGCAGAGTTTCAGCGCAGCGCTGCGAAATAAATTACAGCTGTCGCGTCGGAGCCTCTGTTACCTCGTCAATGGACGGCAGACAGAGAACTGCGGTTTTTTTTTTCCTAAAGCGCAATTTCCTCCGGTATCGACTTCGTTAACCGCGGATTTTAAATCTTTCTCTAGACATTCCTGTGCGGAACTGCTCCGTGAGCGAGCCGAGGCGACCTGAACACCATGTTCGCGAGTTCAAACTCGGTAAATTACATTTATCCAGGGAACTATATTATTTAACAACAAACTATGTTGCGTTATTTGCCGAAGTCCAGATGTTGTGTTGTTTACTGTGACGAGTGTATTGGACGAATAACAGCGAGGAAAGTGGATTAATCCTCAGGAATTCAAAATTATGACTGTTACATTTAACGGATCAGAATAAACACATCATCAAAGGGAAGATATTTTCAGTTTAATGAAACAAAATGTTAGAACTACCGCATGTTTAACTTGATTTTGTCATCTTAACATGTCTGCCATGATTCACACCAATTTCAAACACGTTTGTAGGGTAATAGCGTTTTAACGCAATCCTCTACACGAACCTTTTAAGAATGGGTTGAATATACGACTAACGTAGAACTTCATTTGAAACATTCTGGTATTTTAAGAGTCTACAATCAGGAAAAATACCTTTTAATGAACTTGAGAGCGCTTCTTTTACAGGAATGACTCATTCCTTCTAGCGTAATCTCTTGCGCTTGAACTATATGTTCAAGATTCCGACCTCTTAAATAATCCATTATAAATGTGTCACGCCTACTAATAAAATTCTTATACTTCAGCCATTGTAATTGAGAACGGGAATAAAATTACAAGTGGATGACCTACTTCCATTCAGAGCTGATGGCCATCAGGATGTTGTCGTACAGTTTGACGTCACATATAGCGACTGAGTGGAACAACCTACGGCGTGTTCCGTTACTGATGAGAAGCACTGGCCAGTTATTTAAGTAACGTCTGCTGTAATACGTTACTACTGACAACCACTGACGTTTATTCGGCTGACTCCTCGTGCGAGGCTACAAACATTACTGACAACCGCTGAGTTTTCTGGAGCTCCGGATGACATGTGCTGCCAAAACAGACGTTAGCTCGAAATTCTATTCACCAGTCCCATAATAAACATTCATTGACATCAAATTAAGTGTGCTAAATCAAAGTATATTTACGAATTGAAAAATAACATTAAAAATTAATCAAATGTTTATAGTTTTTTTATTTCCGCGCAAAATCAAATATTATATACCTATCCACAGTATACAACCGTGTTAGTTGTAAAACATAAATTGTTAATGTGTCATATAAAAAAATCAAGAGGGCAAGAAATTAAAATTAATTATTTCCTCGGGTAGGGACTTTTATCAATATACTATAAATACTTACTGTTTTATTATTCGAGACATTAAGAGGGCGTGGTACATAATTCAAAGCTAAAAGCATTAATCTATAACTTTAGGTTTCTTGAAGACAATTTGCGAAAATTAAACAGTAGCAATCCTAGACAATAGTTTTAGCCAACGTTAAAAAAAAAATAGTTTCCAGTGTTAATAACTTCTGAGGCACAATCTCTGACGCCGGAACCTCGTGCATTTAACTGCGGCGCAAGAGATCAAGTGTAACAAATTAGTAATTCTGGATAAATATTTACTCATAAAGTTGGCAAATACCATTATCTAGGATTGTCATTGAGTATTTCATTCATATTGGCTTCGAAAAAAAAGCGTAGAAATCAATATACGTTTTCAGAGTTTATAAGTTTTCAAACATACTGGCTAGTACATAATTATATTAAGCATTAACAAATCTGTACAACAAAATGTATAACTTATAAACTCATAATTAATTATGTGGTCTTACTTTCTTATTCCAGATGAAGAGTTCGGACAGAAGACAGTCTCGGTGATGTTGGACGGACAGGAGGCTGAGTTAGAGATAGTGGATCACCCGGCTTCCGAAATGTCGGTACGTTGTAGAACACAATTCAAAACTAGGGCATATGCTTGTGAGTCAAAGAACACTCGTCCAATTAGAAAAGTATGTACTCGTAACTGTGCCTGCTTTTACGTATCCTGTTTGTTAAAAATTAACAATACCCTCAAAGTGAACGAGGTAAACAATTTTTTTATTTAAAGAACACAAATTATTTAGAGAATTCACAATTTAACAACAATGCAAAAAAAAAAAACAATTAAGCATACCGCGTTATCCTACGTATGTATTTCGAGCCATTATACCATACAGACTGTAATCTAAATTCGACCGACAAACTTCGACGGTGAGTTATGAAAAATCAAGTCTGAAACGTTTTCACGACCTATGGTCTAAAATATAGGTTATACTATCCTTACGATATTACAGGTCGTTGAAGTTGGATCTGAAACACTACGTTATTACCAATATCGCGAAAAACACTTAATTATGGGGATGAAATTCGGACTTTTAATACTCGTCTACTCTAACACTGGCTAATTGTGTTAATAATTTTTTTATCCGCAGATACGGTTTGTTTTGTAGGCATGCATTGTGACTTTTTTTTACAGAAGTAGAAATATTTCGCTTTCATAATTTATGTGTAATGGCATGTCAAAGTCTAAATTTGCATAAAACACTTGTATGCTAGAAATAAAAACCAAGTGACTTAACAATGTGAAATAATTCACCCTGGAAAAAAAAAAAAAAAAAAAAAAAAAAAAAAAAAAAAAAAAAAAAAAAAAAAAAAAAAAAAAAAAAAAAAAAAAAAAAAAAAAAAAAATATATATATATATATATATATACACACACACATACACACAAAACCATTATACCTATTTAGGCCCTGTTTAAAATTAATGTTTGTTCATTCGTCTTATATGCATCCCCATATATTTATCCGATTGCGATCTGACACAATAATTTATGCATAACGGGAGGCGCAAGACGGTGCAAAGAGGAAAAATTGGGTATCCAAAAATGTAGTGAAATTTGTTTCTAAAATAGTTTTTAATGACCCTTAACATAATTTTGCCCCTCTTAGAATTTTCAAAAATATTGCGATTAAAAAAAAATTTTTTTAGAAAATGTAATAAAAACGTTAAAGTAACTAACCACTTGTGATATAAAGGTCTGTATTAAGGTCTCGCTCTTTAGTTTTCCAGTGGTTTTGAAAAAAAAAAAAAAAATTAACGCAAATTAATTCATACATCGAAAATTTATTCTGGCCGTTTTAACGTTTACACATCATCGTTTGTAACCGAATTCTTCAGTTGCAACACACCAAACGGATTTTTAGATTTTTACCCCTGAAATAGCACATATTTCGTGGTCAAAATAAGCCAAAATGAAGCAAAATATTTTTTTTTATTGCAAACGGTACATTATTTTACAAAAACACTCTGGCAAAATTGTGTATCGTATGACTGTACACAGTCTCTAATTTTTTCACAGCATTTGGTTAAAAAATATTTGAGTTAATTGCAAATTGTTTGAAATAAGTGAAAGATCATGGGTCTTTAACGCTGGTGAGGGGTGACATGAGGTGAGTATGGAGCGGCGCCGGAATGAAAGGGCGGAGGAAACGGGAGATCCCCGAGATAAACCCGCCGACCAACGGCATCGTCCGGCACGATTTACACAAGCCAAAATCCGTGGACTGATCCCGCCGGAAATCGAACCAGGATCACATTGGTGAGAGGCGAGAGGTCTGACCTCTCAACCAGGTATTACCAAGAGATCCAACAGTATCAGCAGGCTAATAATAGTTTAATTGCATAAGTTAGAGGTTATATGTAAAAAAAAAATAGTTGAAAGATACTTCTTTTTATATTACATTCGTTTATTTTTACGTATATCATCAATATGTACTGGGGTACAATTTATATTTAGTAACCCACTATCAAATCTGTAGGGTGGGGGCACATTATACCCCTGTATCCATATTCCTACGCCACTGACTGGGATAAGGAAAATAAATCCTTAATCGAATCTTGCCGAAATTTCCCTTTTCCGACGGACAACTTATGCAACGAAAAATATGTGTTACAATTAAGTAACAACGAAATGAGGCATTATGCATATATATTAACAAATGTCACTAACAAACAGTTTTGCTTAGTACTGTTACATGTTTGGAAGCACAAACTTTTCAAGTGGGCAATTCCCATGAGTTCTTTTGGGATAGAGGTCTTATAATTATAAATAAAAGAGTTAAATTAAGTGCTGGATTTAATAGCTCGCAAAGCTACGAAATACACAAAGTAATCAACTATAACTCTCACAACACAATTAGTTATGCACACAATTACCACTGTGTCACAGACACGTTAATTAACTTTGACAATTAAAGCACAAAAAATGTCTACCATCAATTAATTAAACAGAACAAATCACAATAAAATTAAGTTATATATCCAATCAACAGTCTCTCAAATAGTGACAGTGTACAACCTTAATAGTCCGCCGTGGTGATGAATCGTCGTGTGCTGCGCAGCACCCCGAGAGCACAGCTGTCTTCACTCTTGAGGTCTTCGGTTCGACTCCCGTCGCGCACCTCTTCTTCGCCCGTCAACCCACCGTAGCAGTCCTCTTGTTTCGTCCACACTGCTCCGAAGGTAGCCGCCTGCCGCCTCACAGTAGACTCTGACGTCACCAAGATGTCTTCACCAGTCTCTCTCCACAAGCATAGCACCTTCCTCTAGCACGACCAATAGCGAACTCCGCCCAAATGTGCCGATTCTGCGGTTTTATACTCCTCGAAACAGTCGGGGAATAACCGAATTACATGTGTCTAAAACAGACATTACCACATGTTTCGGACATGAATTGAGTCACGTAGGCCGCCCTCGTAGGGTTAAGACGCAGTTGGGACAGGTATCTAGGACGTAGTTTCGGCGTGACTGCCATCACGTAGCCGCCCAGCCTGTGATACAGGGGCCAGTCCACAAAATGTTACGAAACAGCGGCCGACCACTGGCTTCCAGGCACATGGCGCGCAACAGTATGTTGAAAAGTTAAATATAATAACGAAATGCTAGAGACGATGCTTTTATCGAGAGAAAACTTGACGATTTGCTGGGCTTCAACATACATTCAGATTACAAAAAAATACTGGCTTTCGCTTGTACGAGAAGCTGTTACCACATTTGATTGAGAATCCCACTATTATAACAGATGTCCATTATTGATCTGCAGACAGCTACGGTGTGTCTAACATATATCACCTAGTCATATACATTGCAAGAAACTGCAGCGTTTTCAAGGATGTGCTGACATAAAAATTATTAGTATTGAACCATAATCACTCTGAGTAGCCTAGGCAATTATGTAACGTCTCTCCGCCTATCATGATGCAAGTTCTGATGTTGGTATTAAGGCCTAGGTAATTAGGTAACGTCTCTCTCCGCCTATCAAGATGCAAGTTCTGATGTTGGTATTACGGCCTAGGTAATTATGTAACGTCTCTCTCCGCCAATCATGATGCAAGTTCTGACGTTGGTATTACGGCCTAGGTAATTATGTAACGTCTCTCTCCGCCTATCATGATGCAAGTTCTGATGTTGGTATTGGGGCCTAGGTAATTATGTAACGTCTCTCTCCGCCAATCATGATGCAAGTTTTGACGTTGGTATTACGGCTTAGGTAATTATGTAACGTCTCTCTCCGCCAATCATGATGCAAGTTCTGACGTTGGTATTAGGGCCTTGACAGTTAAGTAACGTCTCTCTCCGCCAACCATGATGCAAGTTCTGACGGTATTAGGGGAGGTGGGAATTGTAGCCTACATCATTCGTCTTCGGCGAAAATAAGGTACTTGTTTAACATGCAGGCTGTAGTACTCTCTTATTATATAATTATGTTCCTGGCCATACTGCTAGGATCACGACCGGACCTTGAACAGTTGTTTTGATGACCACATCAGCTCACGTTTCTACGACACCCCCTGGTCTTCAAGATCACCAGACCTGTCTGCATGCAACTTTTTCTTCTAGGACTACCTTAAGGAGGGGTCTTAAACACGTGTTGAATATTCCATTTACGAATCCTAAATAATTTATATAAAATTTACATGTCATGCCTTACGATTTTGCTAATGAAATTCGGAGACCGACGAATATAATGGTTCAATAAAGCTTGAAAATATCTTATTTAAAATGTACTCATATGTGGGCTACTACCTTCTGCCAAAACACCATCAGTATTTTAAGCATGTTTTTTATCAGATTGGGTGCCCCTCTGAAAGTGAAACTTAGCTGCACCACTAGTGTTAAGACCACTTAAATTATTATTTTTAAAAATGTGTGTCATCCTTCGTTTCTTGAGAAATGTCCTGCCCTGTGGACACGGTCAGTAGTAGAAGGTTATGTCCGCTGCGCAGGTGGAGAGCTTCTGCGCGACCTACAACCCGGACGTGTTTGTGGTGGTGTACTCGGTGGTGGAGCGCAAGACGCTGAAGGTGGCCGAGGACATACTACTGTTCCTCTGGAAGACAGACTTCGTGGCATCCAAGGGCGTCATCCTGGTCGGCAACAAGGCGGACCTGGAGCGCAAGAGGGAAGTGCCGATGGCAGGTGAGCTGATGTCACTGGGGCGCCGGAGCGGCAACAATGCGTGACGGTCTAGTCTTTCCTTGTGCATTGCAAAGTATATTGAAGTCAGTATTTTAGAGAATGTAAACTGTTGTTCAACGAACCACGAGGCCACCATGTGGAAAATAGCATCCCAAAAGATTGTTGCATCACCTGTGTTATTTAAGAGTGCTTTGTATATAATTCAGCGCTAAAAGCATCAGTTAAGATTTGTAGATTTCTGTAAACCAATTTACAAAAAAAAAAAAAAAACAATAGCAGACAATAGTTTTTGCCAACTTTCTGAGCAAACATTTTTCTCGAGTAACAATCTCAGACGCCGAAATCTCGTACCTTTAATTGCGGAGCAAGAGATAACGCTTAACAAATGCATCATTCCGGGTAAATGTTTGCTCGTAGAGTTAGCAAATGTAATTATCAAGGCTTGTTGTTTTGTAGTTTTTCTATATTGACTTTCAAAAAGTGTAGATCTCAATTGTAGAACTCAGTGCTAATTTATCTACCATGCCATCATAACTGAACTGAAGTGTTTAACCTAATCATGGTATTGTTTTTTCTGGCAACGTTAATAAATGCAATGATCTCACATTCTGTATTGGTAGGAAGACAGTCACCCTTATTCCTCTACCACTAAGATACACTGTAATAACAAACTTTACTTAAAAGTACAGTGCATTTAAAGCATACTAGTTTTTACTTTACCGTATTTTATTTTACGCATTAGTTAAGATGGTCTGTATCACAGTCATCAAACTGAAATTCTTGTTTAATAATCGACTGCCAAACAAACAATCAATAATTTAAGATAAATGATAGGTACAAGCCGCTAAGCTATCAGTTTATACAAAAGACAGAAGTACAAGTACTTATGTGTTGGTACATGACAGATAAACACAAATACAGAGGACGACACTGTTATGTATTAAATAATATATATAATAATCTGATGTAACAAGCTTTATTCTCGCCACGTGTTTACTTCACACGACATTATTACACACACAGAACCGGAAGATCACTACATACAACACTCAGTATCCTCCACTCAATACATAGCACACCTTCCTCCCCAGTGGAAGGCTTTCTTATCAATAAAAACCAGTTTACAATACATTCCAACATTACAAATCAAGTCTTATTGGGGGCTTGACAATTCTAAGAGAAGGTGGTCTGACTGACTGCTGCATTACCTCCTCCGGGCCCTTGTCCGATAATCGGGTAGTTCCACCCAGCCTTAATAGTCTGATTATGTCTCTTCCAGACCACCCCAGAATCACACATTTTAACTAACAGAATCCTGTTTCCATCCACCCGCTGTACTATTCCCCTTTTCTACACTCTATGTAATGAACAGTAATCGCGTACCAATACCATTTCACCTATCCCAAAATGTACTTGTCTCTTCCCCTCCTCCTCAACAAACCCCTTAGGTTCAATAATTTCTCAAGGCCGAACAAGGTCAAGCCTAGTTCTCAGATCCCTACTGAACATGAGTTGTGCAAGACTTACCTTAGTAGTACAATGGGATGCACACCTGTAGGACATAAGCCCATAAGGCATTGGCTCATAAGTATACTGACAGATAAATGTGCATTAGTTGGGTCTCGCAGTGTTTTCAACAATCCTGCCTTAAAAGATTTTTCTGCATTCTTTGCAGCCCATTACTTGCAGGGTGATAGAGTGGTGATGTCAGGTGCTCTATCCCATTTAGTCTACAAAAATTCTAGAACTCTTCCGAAACAAAACTACTGACATTATCAGTTACTACTATGGTTTTCGGTATTCCATACCTAGAAAACGTCTCCCTCAATCTTTCAAGGCATGTTCAAGATGCTAACGATATCATCTAAAATACCTCCACCCACTATGAAAATGAATCCTTGATGATTTAAAAATGTACACCTTTAACTGGTCCCAAATAATCCAAATGGACCCTCTGAAACACTTCTTCACTCTCAGGCCACGGAACATCACCCACTTCAGGAGGGTCTGATCTCACAGACATGCACACCTCACAAGTTCTCACAAAATTCTCCAAACCGCTATTCAAACTTGGCCACCAAAAGTAAGACCGACAGAGATTTTTCAATTTTACCACTCCCAGGTGTCTTTAATGTACCTCCTCAAGTATCCTCACCTGATAACTCATAGGAATAACAACCCTATATCCCCACATCAGGAACCCTTGTTCAACAGAAAGTTCCTACCTTTTGTGGAAGTAAAGCCTGAAAGCATCGGGTACCGAGCATGGCCACCCCTGCAGTACAAGCGCTACTACTGAACTAAGGATAGCATTAGCTTCTGTATCTCGTCTTAGAACCTCTGCATCAAAATTGCGACCGCATTTTCAATAAAATGTAAATACCCACCTTCTAACGGCTCAACCTGATTTACCGCTGCCTCATCTACTAATGGTAATCTCGACAAACCATCTGCCCTTTACGTGCTTGAACATGTAGTTAAAATCAGACAGGAAAAAAGCCCATCTTTGTATCCTACCTGCAGCCATTGCGGAATACCCTTGCTTTCACCAAACAACGCTAATAATGGTTTATGGTCTGTTTCTAGTATAAAATGTTTCCCCATTAAATGCTGTGAGAATTTCTTCACACCCCAGTACAACGCCAATGCCTCCTTATGACAAACTGAACAGTTGCTTTCTGCTTTGGACAAAACCCTACAGGCAAAGTTAATCAGTTTCTTCTCACCATCAGGAAACACATGCATCAAAACAGCTTCGATATCCTTAGCGGTTGTGTCACATGTCAACTTAACTAGGTCTGCACAGAAATTAACCAACACCCGGGAAGATAACACTGCAGCCTTAGCCGATACAAAAGATTCTTCACATGACTGGGACCATTCAAATTTATATCCTTTTATTAGCAATGCATATACCGGTAATGGGCACAAAATGGGTGACATGGGGTATAAATCTCTGGTAATAATTAACATCAGCTGGACAGGGCAGATAACTTAAGGCTTTAACCTTGTTTGGGTCTTTCCTTATTCAGTCTGAGTAGCACCCATCACTACAATATCATCTAGAAAGGACATTGTTCCCTTAAATTCTAACAACACCTTTTCAATGATACTTTGAAATATGGCACATACTGGTTTCACTCCAAATGGTAATCTATTTACAACAAAAATACCCTTATGTGTGCACCAAACCAACAGCTTACTAGTCTCCTCAATAACACACAATTGGTTGTAGGCATTGGACAAGTCTATTTTTGAAAAATGCTCCCCTCCTTTCAACGTCACTAACAGTTCCTCAACCTTAGGAATGGAGTGTATTACATTTTCAACAACACCATTCACAGTTACCTTATAGTCTGCACACAGTCTAATATTACCATCAGATTTACCCAACGGCACAATAGGCGTGCCCCACTCAGTGGTATCTTCTTTCCAAATTACATTTTCCTTCTCCAATCTCTCAATTTTTTTATCCACCTTTTCCTTAAAAGCAAAAGGAACTGTCCTCAGCTTGAAAAAAATTGGCTTTGCATCAGTTGCCAATTTCAACTCTATTTCACCAAACTTGTACATGCCTTGTTTTCCATCAAATAAATCCTTAAATTCCCTTAATAACTTACAGCTCAATTCTCTTGAGAGAATACTGACCTCGTTTACACTAGACAATACTATCAAACCAAGAGCCATAGTCAAATCTCGACCCAACAAAGAGGCTCCTTTGGTTTCTACAACAACCAGCCTACTGTGAACACATCTACCCTTACACTCTACATCAACATCCATTTCACCAATAGGGTCAAGGATTTCACAACCATATAACTTCAACTTAACTGAGGTTGGCTTCAGTTTGCAATGACCAAAAACATCCTTATACATAGAAAACGGCAACAAAGAAATGGCTGCACCTGTATCCAATTCCATCTCAACAGCTTTTGAATAAATTACAACAGGAACTAAAATTGGAGCTACTACCCTTGTGACATCGTGACCATAAATTTCCTTGATATCAACCACATTCACCACTTCACTGGTACATACCTTGGCTATATGACCAACCTTTAGACACTTCTTACACTGGAACTTCCTATACTTGCATATCTTGAATTTGTGGTTAGGTTCACCACAGGCCAACAATGTTGCTTTGTGGCGACCGCACTCTCTCTCTCCATGGCACTCTCGACTTGTGATGGGCACCAACAGTAGGAGGGCTGCTAACCGCTGCTTCCTGCATCTTCCCTCGGAGAAGGTTCAGACCCTTCGTGGCCACTGCGTTCACATCCAGCATTGAACTCGGTGTCTCACGTACAGAACACTCCTTCCTAACCGCAATGTGCAACAACTCATTTAGGGTTTTTGTCGGACATTCCACGAGTGGAATACATAGCAGACACATAATCGTGGAAGCACATATCTCGAAGTTTTGCTGCTTAGGGTAGCTTCCTCCAGTGAAGACATGCCTGACTGCAGTGGCTGCCAATGTACCGATCCTGATGCACCTAGCGGCTATTGGTTAAACTGATTTACTTGAAGTGGTCCGCAAATGAAGAGGTAGGTTATTGGTGGAAAGTAAGAAATCCAGGTATGAAAATACAGGAAAGATTTTACTACACACTCTTGCGTTCATCTTCCCACCATCTTGTGTTCTCATCCCGATGCTGTTTTACATATGCTATCATGCTTTCCTGTATTTTCATACAGTAGAACTCCAATTATCCGAATTAATGGGGACCGGGACCCATTCGGATAATCAAATATTCGGATAATCGGAATTTTTTTTAAAAAATTGCCTTTGGAGAGAATAAAAGCTACGTTTTGATATTGCACTATTTTCACATGTTTTAAATACGTATAAATAACATGTACAGGTACAAGTTTAGAAATAAAAATCA
>PNEQ01036815.1:0-19196 GCA_003012365.1 Medauroidea extradentata | reverse complement strand
AACAAAATCTCTTAATAACATAAATTTAAAAAATCTCAAATATGAAGTAGTTTAAAAATCCTACTACATATTATATCGATGGAGTGATGAGGTTTTAGTATACGTCTTTAATTAATTTAGACATTATAAAAATAATTTAGTGTGTTCTGAAAATCCTATTTACAAAGCTCCTCATAGGAAATCAACTTTTTTTTTTTTTAATTATTGACCTAAGCTACTAATTTTCCCAGAAGTTTCGTTGTTTCCAAGTTCCTAATGTATTACTTTGCACGGCTGCTACGTTTCTGTATTAATTATTGGTGTTATAGGTTACGCTGTTTTAATCGTTTTTCGTAGATGTAGGTTCGTCATTTCTTTCATACGGTTCCAAAATATGCACTGTCTGCAGACAAGGTACATGTTAGTGGCTACCAGAGCATAGCCGCATGCATGCATTATCACATCTCAGCCAATGAACACACTTAGCGCTGCTTAAATGATCACTTAGCACACAAACATACTGTATCATTACCGCAGCGTACTTGGCTGTTTCTAATAACTAAAAATTGTTAACTAACGGAGTGGTCACGTGACCCAATGGGGTATGCTAAAATAATAACATAGTTATGTCAATATTCACAGAAACATATAACTTTTATATCACTGCTACAATGGACTGATCTTAAAATACATCATGTAATTAACGATAGCTAATTTAATTAGTTGACGTAATAGTGATCTTAATCAACGCCTTAAATCGAAAGGCACGGAGGAAAGTTTTATGCATTACTCTAAAAAAATCATGAAATGTATTAACGTTATAATTTTTGAATACATGAATACAAAATGGCATTTCGTTAATTGTTATTTGGTTACTGAGCAACTAATGGTGTACTGAGAAATGTATGAAACCCAGCGTTCGCGTTACGTACTTGTTGAACGCGTCGAATTAAAGTTTTACTCTAACAGGCTTTACAGAGTGAGTTTTCTTAAAAGCCCTTTAAGAGAAGTCCTAAAGCCAGTCATTTTTATCAGCTGAAAGTAGTGAAGATGTAAGTCCACCGGGCGAGACTGGTGTCCGTGTCAAGAATAATATGTCGGTTAATAGTTGATACCTCGTATAAGATTAAAACAAATAATAATGCCACCTGGATACCTCGTAAAACAGATATAATGCATGCAGTGCTGTAATTTGTTTCTTCGCGTAATTTTCCGACACACTAAAACTTCCAAGACCGAAAAATTCGTACACTTGTTCATGTTTTATAGTAGTTGAGAATTTTTTATCGCTTCTGTAAATTCAATAAAATACTGATACGATGTCTCCGCTCTTAAAGGACGTATACTGCCTTTCAAGCGCAGCGAACTGAAATTGACGTGCAATACTTTTGTTGTAGCCTCTATTCAACGTTGACTTTTATATGTCGAAAGTATGTTGCCTAGTCAAACAAATTATTCTCTGATCTTTGTCTTACAGTGGGTCCGCGGTGGTCGAGCAAGCCGACCCCCTGTCGCTCAGATGGCTGAGCGGCCTACTTTGGTGCGAGGGGTTCTGGGCTCGATTCCCAGGTCCAGCTTTGTGTTCGTCTAAAGTCTAAACTAGACTCAAAAATCGTCTCAATACGTCACAACTCTTTACTCAAAGTTGCTCAAGTTCATAATACGGGGAAATGTGAGGTGATGTTTGGTGCAGCGACGTGATGAAAGCCTTGTCATCGTACCAGAAATTTTTTAATTAATAAAAATAGTGGTCAGACCACTCGTTTCCGACCAAAACGATTCGGGTTCGATGCCCGATTCCACCGCCCTTGCATTCCGTCGCTGCTCCATCTGCAGGGTCTCATTTCATGTCATACCTCATTCATCTCTGGTCCTCGAGGTATGGGGTTGGCAATGAACTGCCAATACAGCCCGTAATGTGTATCATATCTGAAACGGTGCAAGGAGAATCCTTGTAGCTGCACACTATCCTCGGTGACTAATCGCGATATTTTACTATTTACGTTTCACGTTTAAGGTTGGTATTTTTCTAGCTACAGCAGCCTAAATATATACATACTTGAGGGGCTGCAAAAACATTATTCTAATAGGCGTGAACCGACTTTGTCGGTTCGCCACGCAATTTGACGACGCACGAGGCAGTTCGGACATTGTGAATTATCAGCAACTATGATATAAATCTGTGTGTGTATTCTCCGCAGCTACGATTTGAACACCTTCACATGAATACGCACTCTTGCATACCTTACAATCCACTTGTAAGAGTTTGCAACATTTTTCGACGCAGTTGAACTTTGTAAACATCACGCATCTTCGCCATATACTTGTGAACTAAGCATAGACACGGGTGCAGACGGTGCAGCTAGCCTCGCTCTACACTGGCGCTCTCAAGTGACTGTTGCAGCACTTCAAGTAAATATTATCAAAAATTATAACGAATATTTTTCCTGTTTGGTTATAATTTTAAAGAAGGAGTTTTACATATAATTAAAATTGTATATGGTGAGTTGAATAATTATTGTATTGTGCTTTCCTTTTGAAATTTCAGGTTTGGATTTAATAGTAATTCTTGACTGTATTTGTTCTTCCGTCATGTTGTTCGGACTATATTTTGGTTTATATTCTTGCTCGCTTCTTGTATTTATACGCGTTATTTTTTCGTGTGTGTGTGTGTGTGTTCAGTCGGCTTCCAGCATCATGTAAACGTTCGTCTTGTCTTTCGTTATTGTAAATGTGGGGTGGGTTTTCATGCTGCAGGACTTATAACTAATTAACTTGGGCGCCTGGTTTAGTTTATTATTTAGTTTTCTTTGAGTTGAAGTCCTGTAGCATAATGGCTCACGTCCTAGTGTATTGTTAGTGTTTTTGCTGTTGATATTTTTCTTGATTTCTAAAATAATGTTAACTTTCGCGTTCGGGTTTAGTAACTTCAGTATATTTCAGTATGATATATATATATATATAGAGAGAGAGAGAGAGAGAGAGAGAGAGGCATACTTTAAATTTTCTATACTTTAATTTAGTGACTTATAATTTGTAACTACTTGCTTGTAATTATGAAGATTAGATACAGTTCTGGCACACGAAGTAAATTAATGAAGATAACTATATTTTAAGCTGAGTTCAAGTAACGACTGTAATATAAATAAATTTATATCATGCAGCTTAATGTGCCAGTTTTAAAGAGACAGTTTGAGGGGTGGTAGATATTGTGTGCGTACTGCTAAAGTATGGGACTCGGTTCGTTATTCTATAGTTTACGTGTATTTTGGGGCGAGTGTCCTCCGGAAGTTTGCCTCCTATAAGTATAAGGGTATATTCAGATTTGTGATAGTATTGTTTGTGTTGGCTACTAAGGTATGTGACTCAGTATTGTTCTTGTTGAAATTATTTTCCTATATTAACAGGGCTAATTAATGTGTATAATTGTATTGTCCTTTCTACATCCCATTTAGTGATCTCGCCTAGGGCTTTATTGGTGCGATTTACATTTCAGATTAGTTTGATACATTCAATTACAAATTTTATATATAAATGCTAAAATTGCTGTTCAGCGCCATTAACTTTGATTTTGTATTTTTATTTTAAATATTTCTAGTAATGTTGACAAATTATTCAGTTTGCTTAATGTTTAAGGCTTTGTTCTTTTTATTTTTGTATGTTTGTTTGACTTTTGAATAAATCCTTGTTGGGATTGAACACGGAATTCTGTGCTATTTTGTTTGAAGTTAATCTACGTATTACGTTTTCCATGATTACTATTAAAATATAATGTTTATGCTTGCAGCCAGTGCTAACCTTTAACTATTTAGGTATATTCTTTACTGAGATTTTCGAGGTTATTAGTTTCTGAATTATTTTGGATAGAGTGATCTTTTAACTTTAGGCCTACTTTTGTTTAGTGTTTTCGCAAATTAATTGGGATTCGAAATTTACGTTCTCCCTCCTTGTAATTTGTCACCGTCACCATTAGTGAGTTGCTAGCCCCTAATGTAAGGGGTAGTGACAGTACTGGCGTTTATAAAAAACACAGATGTATTGTTTGAGTGAGAGATTTTGTTCAGCGCTTAACATCGAGGTCTTTAGCACTGGTGAGGGGCGAAGAGAGTACGGAGCAGCGTCGGAATGAAAGTACGGGGGAAACGGGAGATCCTCGAGAAAATCCTCCGACCAACGGCGTCGTATAGCACGATTCTTACATGCGAAAATACGGGGGAGGCGAATGGTCTGAGCATTGGGCCACCGCAGACTCCTATATATTGTCTGAAGTCTTTTTCAGTAAAAGGGAAATATACTTGGAACGAGTCTAGTAATTTAGCGTAAAAAAAAAATTCCACGCACTCATGACAAGCTTAAGGTGGTCGCCTGGGTCGACGTATTTTGCGCGTTCGAGATCTAGAAGCGCGGAAACGGTAAGTGCGACACAGCACGCTTTTAATTAATAATTAATATTTAAGTAATTTATTATTTTGAGGAGTTTCACTCTGATGGTAGCAACAACGTTGGTTTATTTAGGTGTTATTTAGGGCTAAATGACTTTAAGACAGTTATGGTTAAACGGGCATTTACTCTACTTGAATGGCAGGTACTCTGAATACAAAGAGGTTACAATGTGTTCCATTATTTTAGGAGGGGAGCGCAGTATTACTGATTATTAATATATTGCGTTTAGTTGAGGGTTGCTGCCACATAATTCGATCTGTCGAACTTACCGAAAGCTGGATTGATGAGGTGACGGCATCGACGGACCAGCACACATCCGCCGGGACTCGACCCACGAGTCCCGGCGGAGAACTCCACTGCTGTTGATCGGATGAGTGCTGGTGGACGACAGACCGACGACAGACCGACAGACCTCCTTTACTTGGTAATCGTGCCATATATCGGCGAGCTTGTCCTCAATATTGCGCCACTACGAGGAGGTGAGAGAGTTTCAGTCTTCCGTGGTTTCCTAACGCTGACCTGATTGCTGCTCGGACCTCTCGCTGTCCGACTTGCCAGGCAACATCACAACACTACCCCCCATTTTTTGAAGAAAATCCGTACCCGGATCTTCAGGCCGGTTCGAGATTGACATGAAAGTTGGACTCAAATCTGGAATTTTTCTGGCAGTGGGAATATGGAAAAGGTGGTTAAACTCTTCGACGTGGGTAGGAATTACTTAGACGGACTAACTAGAGAAAGACGGATAACTAAGGTGACGGAACTGCCTACTTGACGTTGACAGTCTGAGTACAAGCATCAGCTGTACTTTGCTGAACTAAGGTTGGCCAGTGTGTCCTTGAACTTGTGCAAGGCGTGCATAATTCTTCCACACGACCGCGGCAGACACAACGAGTGTGGTATCACGAATCGCGCCAGCTGTACTAAATGATTTGTACATATGTGGCAAACTAAATTCTGAAGCTATAGTATCGTATTACATATAAGTTATAAAATGGCAAAATATTGCATGTAACATTAGTAATTGGATATTAGTGACACTGAAAACAATATCGCTTCCCTCTTACAAATGAAGTTACAGTAAGTTTGATGAAAGCTAATACAATATTATAACACCAGAAATTACAAGATTACATACTGTGATATGTTACTAACTACTACCTAATAAAATTTTTTTGTACAATTTCAGTCTTACCTGTTTTGTTATATAACTACTTAAATTTGGTTGGCTATGGCATAGGTTTCAGTAACTGGAATAAGACGAGATGTTGAAATTTAGAAGTACATTTAAAAATTGTCATATTGTGAAACAAATCTGAATAAACAAATAAATAATTTGCAGCTGTTGGGTTCGGAATACAGGAAAATGTATGCTATTTGAATTTAACTAGATATACCTAAGAACTAATGTTTACAACTTTGTTTTCTTTGTAATAGGCCTTTTTTTGTAGATAAAATAAATTTTACATAAATAAAATTTTTGCATTATATTCAAATATACATTTCTATGACCTGTTTTTTTTTTTTTTTTCAATAATTTTATAATATAGTAGATAACTGATTTCATTTTTCATTACACAATCAGATATTTATACTGTGTTATTCTACTCACAAAACACGTAGGCCTATTTGTATTGTACTGCATAGAAATTATTACTCTTATAATATTTACTGAGCATTGGTGAGTCTTTTATAAAATTAAGTTGTTTTCATACAAATAAACTGTAAAGAGAAGAAAATTTTTCTAGAAACGATTACATTACTACATTCATATTTATTTTTGTTTGGGGACTGCAATTTTAATTTTGTAGGCTACTTAATACTTTTATGAAATTTAACTTTTTTCATCACGTCTCACCCTATCCTCTAGGCGCAAGTCACTGAACTGGCGACAACTCGCCTCTATGATACATTTAGTGATGACTGTCATTTTATGACGTAATGTTAAAGTTAAATGTGTACTGAACATGCCTATATCCTTTTAAAGATTTTACACCAAGATGCACACTCTGTTTTCGCCATATTAGGGCTCGAGAAAGTAAACTTTGAGTATTACTGGAAGACCTTCACTAGTGCAGATAAAAGTTTTAAATGCCAGGCTCCTATAAAGAGAACTTTGTTTATTCAATACGAAATCGCCATTCCATTTTTAGCGTACGTTGAAAGCGTGCGTACTGCTAGTAGCACTGATCTGGGAAATCATCAGATGTAAATTCGGAAAAGCAAGTACAATTCTCCTGACAAATATTGTATTAAAATTTCGTTATAGGTCGTTCGGAATAAAGTGAGCTCTAAAAATGTAACCTTTGAAAAATATAACTAGCCGCCACTGCATATAATTCAACATTAACTATAGTTGCCTTACGGCTCGTGTGGTTGGCAGCGAAATTACGTAATATAGTTCCACGTATTTTCCTATTTAAACATAACAATATTGAAACAAAATCACCCGAAATCGACATAACTGTAATTTATATAAGTAATTTTTGTTTTTATCAATATGTATAGATTCATACTGACTTCACAAATTATCTTACACGCGCAGTCATCAAGTGATGTGTCCAGGGAAACAAGACATTTTCCATCGTTAAGTTTTACGTGCGGAAAAATACGAATTTGCTGAAAATAGAACTTTGGCAGGGTTTTGTTGAGTGCTCACTTTATTCCGAACCGCATATAGTAATAATTAGAGCAATGATTTTATGGCGAAAATATTTTTACATCAAGTGGTTTCAGTGCCAGTATGTGCACGTCTGCAGATCTGCTTCTCGGTCAGTGATTGGACGGTTTAACTCTCGCTTGTCTTGGGTTTCTATTAGCAAATGATAGATGTATGGTACCACAATACCCTTATTCTGATTGGTGTACTCAAGTGAGAGACGTGCCAGGACAAAGACACGCTGCCAATAACCATGAAGCAAAGTTGCCAATGTTTACGTAAGACATTGAAACAAAATGTTGCAAATATCTTTCAGCGATAAAATCTTGGCTCTCGTAATAATTAATTCAGATTTCATGTGTTTGTTAAACCAGAAATCTGTGTAATCGTACTATAAAAAGTTTAATGAATTGTTGTCAAGTGAAATGTGTGTTTAAATTTAACTTAAATGCGTAACATAATTTTCAGAATAACACAATTTTGTAAAAGATACTTTAATTACCTAGGCCAATATAAAGCTATACTTCAATACGAGTGGATCTCCAAACCGGATATCAAAATTTAAATAATTGTTCTATTTACATTTAACAGTTACAGAAAAATGTTTTGTGTTGAATTGCACAAACACTAGTAAATACTTTATCTTTACTCAGACATAAAATTACACAAAAAATTTGGCAAATAAACAGTTTCCAGTTACTCAAGTTTATAGGTAACACTTAGAATCTTGAATTAGTGACACGAGAGGACAGGTAGATTATAAGAAAGTTTGAATATAATGAGAAAAGTATCGCAGCTAGCGTAATTTTACTGACATGTACTTAAAAACATAATTCGTGCAACTGAATGGCGGGGCAGGAGAATATCATGCATCAGGATATCAACTGTTAGGAGCCACTTTTGATATATACTCTGTTTTTCATAACTTTAGTAAAATTTGAAAGTTCTCAGGACATTGCTTTTAAGTGTTGTATATGTTTGCTGCTATTTCAGTTGACGTGTTTGGTTCTAAAACGAATCCGAAGTGTATATTTCACCTCTGTACTGTAGATTTTGTTTAGCAATAGACACATAGTACAAAATATGAACATATATTGCCCATAAGTTCCTGCAGGGGTGCACCCAGGATTTTTGTTCGGCGGGTGTTAGACAGTATTAGGATTTGCGTTGGGGGGGGGGGGACCCTGAACCTGAAATGTTATGAAGTAACACTCAAAACTCCCCGTGTCTTTTTCCCCCCCCCCCCCCCACTACCACTAAGCGCCAAATCAAATAAAGTGCGATATACAGAGGCCCAGTCGCGGGAAAATTCGGATTTCAAAGTGTAAAATGGTGATAATAAACAGATTTCATGAGATAAAATGGGGGAGGGGGGTATAAGGGTCTGGACCGTGGATGGTTTGGCAAAATCATCATCATAGTTTTAAATCCTTACAGTTAAATTCACGCGACAAGTGTAATACAACGGTAAGAAATAATAACCTTATAGAAAAATAAACCATTATTCAACAACTTTTTACACATTTTCGAAGAGCATTCTCCAAAACCTCCCCTAGCCCCTTGGGTGCGCCATTGAGTGCCGTAAACCGGGGTTACTTTGACCTTGCGGGGTAACTTTGACAACTCAAAATTTTGGTTTTTATGTTATTTATTGACGAAAGTTTCAAGCATTAGCTATAAGGATAAAAGGAATTATTTAAAATACTCGGCTCAGATTATCCGTTTATTTACGAAAAACCCAAAAACTAACATGTTAAATTGTCAAAGGGTACCTGTCAAATTTTACTGCGGCCATATAATAAAAAGTATAGTTAAAACTTTAATTTTCTCCTAGTACAACTGATCCAGTGGTTATACGCGAGCGTGTACATAAAGGTATATCTACTGCGTGACAGGTGAAGCAGGTGTGGTGTCGAGAAAACTTTCTCCCACCTAGCCTCTTAAACGCTCCATTGTCTCTGAGAAACATTGGTAGCCTTGGCATATATGAGTTGTCAACGCTAAACTTATGCGCCAGGAGGCGTGTGACGCAATTCACATGTTGTGTTTGAAAGGAGTGACACTGCCGCAAGCAAGCGTGTTATTAAAAAGGTGAGAACGTTTATGAAGTACTTCTCTTACAAACAATACAGGATGTTGCAGAATTGCTTGTCAATATTTTGAGTGAACATAGACCTGAAACCGCACCGTTGCTGTACCACTGGTCTCATGATTTATACAGTGCACGACGTGAGCGCTGGATTACGTTAAGGCGCCTCCCTAGACAGGTTCAGTTTGTGTGTGCGAGGTAGGAGCGTTAGGACTCGGCTTCAGTCGCCACATTGAATTATTTTATTTTTCGCTCTCATGAAATTCTGAAAAGAGAAATGTGACATTTGTTAGTATAATATCAATTCTATTTGCCTTACGTTACAAGAAAAGCATCACAGTTAAACGTTTAACTTATTTTTGCCATAATTAGTCGAGCAATATTTTTATAGTTTTAATTTGCTCGACTGATTATGATTTAAATATACGTCAAATGTTTAACTGCGATTCAGAAGTAGTGCATTTTCGGACCTATGTTCATTTGACATTGTTGTTCATCTAGATGCGAGGCCTGTTTCTTCTAAATGTTTAGAGAGCAAATTTAATACGTAGTGTATATTACCCTGAAGTTATGTTCTTTACATGTATAACTTATTATGAAATACAAACCAAATTCACGTTATTTTCTAACAGCTGACTAGATTTCAAGTGACTATGCTCGTTCGACGTCTCTCGCTGGCCGATATTGTCGTGACTTGCCGCGAATGCTTGCACGGTAGAGTGAGTGAGAGGTTCTGGTCAGCGCTTAACATCGAGGTCTGTAGCGCTGGTGAGGGGTGATATGATGTGAGTATGGAGCAGTACCGGAATGAAAGGGCGGGGGAAACGGGAGATCCCCGAGAAAACCCGCCCACCAACGGCATCGTCCGGCACGATTCCCACATGCGAAAATCCAGGGGCTGACCCCGCCGGGAATCGAACCCGGATCGCCTTGGTGGGAGGCGAATGGTCCGACCATTCTGCCACCGCGCCCCCTTTACACGGTAGAGAAGCCAATCTTTGTAATGACGTAACACACGTAAATGACAACACATAAAAGTTTGTGGTCAACTGAATCGCAGATTATGCTCTGTTATTTATAGGAAAGTGAAGTTTAGTCTGGTACCAAATGATAACGCGAATTTTGTTTGTCTCTACTTATTATGTTTCCTGTTACTTTAATAATGAATTATTCATAAATAGTCTGCCTGTAGCTGTTTATCAGGTGAAGCAGTGGTGAAACATCGCCACGTCTTCGGGATGATCTATAGGTTAGATTCCCGGCTCAGGTCATCCTGGTTTCACTTTTCCAGGGTTTTCCGGAATCCTCCAGGCGTAAACTGTTGAGGTTCTCTATACAGGTCCTGTCCAACTCCAGCCCATATTTCCCCCATGTAACTCTGCTAAGCCCTTGTGTTGTTTAAGGACACGTTAAGAGGGCGTGGTAGATAAATAAGCGCTGAATCCTACAGTTGAGATCTACTCTTTTTGAAAGTCAATATAGAAAAAACTGCAAAACAGTTATCCTTGGTAGATATATTTGCGAGATTTATGAGCAGACATTTATTCAGTATTATGCATTTGTTAATCGTTATGTCATGCGCCGCAGTTAAACGTATGGTATTTTTGGCGTCCAAGATTGTTCTTCAGACATACGTTACTCGAGAAAAATTTTTGCTCAGAAATTTGGCAAAAACTATTGTCTAGGATTGCTGTTTTTTATTTCTGCAACTAAATAAAAATAATAATAAATTACATCTATCAGAATGCTGAAGTGCGAAGGCCGAATATTTCCTGCTCTATCAGACCGAGTGATACAACACAAAGGTTAAATAATTTACTCGCATTCAGGAGACCTGGGTTCAATTCCTGGCTCCGGACATCAGATTTAGGTTTTCATTGGTTTCCAGAAATCACTCCAGGTTCCTGACTAAAGCCCGCGTCTACACGAACCATAGTTTCGGTCTCTAATGAACAAGCTGTCTACGAGACGTAAAGCGCAGCTACATTTACCTACATCTCGTGCTGTCTGCTTTATCGCTACTTATCGCCTACACGCCCAAGACGCGTTATTTGTGTGCAGTCGTCATACCGACGATTCACAATGAACGCGGCCATAAGCGCCGATCCTTCATTTTTATGACGCGTTGAGAGTTATTAAAACCTTAGCCTTTCTTTCGTTTGAGGTACGGAAATGGGGAAGGCGATAACTCGACTCTAACGTGCGCGTCAAACACCGCCTCTAGGCACGGAGTTCTAAAACTAGTGTGCAATTTTTTCGCTGATAGTATTTTTCAATGAGATTCTAAGCGATAACCCTGTTATTTTATAGGAAAGTATGTGTCAATGTTCAATGCAGGTTTGTGTCATTGTAATTTACGGTTGCAACTGGTATTTTTCCATATACAACAATGTAAAAAAAGCAATTTTTACCACTTTTGAAGAGCTCGAAAATCACGTTTTTAACAAGCGTACGGTATTTTTAAAACGACAGGGACATAGTTTAATGTGTGTCTTTTTTTCGTAGATATTACGCGGTGGAAACACGTTTAATAATCACACATGAAGAAAATGCTTTCCATAATATGCTACAACACAGATCATGCGCCAGGTCCAACTAACAGAATAAAAAATTAAATGAATCTTGTCTACATACTCACAAAGCTTCTTTACAGGAAATTCAGCAGCTAACACCTATTTCTGAAAACCCCAGTTTTAGCCGTATCCGTGCCAAAAGTACTTTCTAGTTGTAAAGAGAGCTTGATGTTTTACTTTATACAGAGTGTTACTAAAACGTTCATGTTTAGACACAATTGTAGGGTAAGGAAGTGATTCCTACCGAAATTTAGCAACGTACAGCATTAAAAAATCAGGCGAACCTCTTTGACAGTTGGGCTTTTTAATAAAGTTGTGATGCTACTACTATCGCAATATTCAATTCGAGTTTGCAGTGTTAAACAAGTTGGCCTCTGCATGTATATGAGTAACAATAAACTTTATACAAGCATAAGATGTAGGGACATAAATTCTTATGGCAGTCGAGTCCTCGTTAAAGCAAATAATCTTTTCTATGTATTTAACTCAAGTTTGAAAAAAATTTAGAAAAGGAGTTTCGTGAAAACTGTTTATATTCCAACAAGATAAAACTCTCTGTACACTTTTAGTGCGGTTGCAAACACATCGATCCAAATTAAGAGAAAGTTATCACCTAACACATGTTAACATACATAATATCACCCATTAATTGCTACGTGTGTGGAATTCCTACTACTTTGTGCTAATTAATTGCATTCGAAACCCTGATAGTTTCCTCCCTTAAAAAACACTTTATAGAATAAACACTGATACCGATATTTTAGTATTATGACTGGGTCAAGTATTACCTCACGGAGTTTATCGATGTTGGCTTATTGTCAGTATGACTTGCACAAACTGCTCGGGAACCAACGTTTTCGATCACAACACAGTGAAGTTTCTGCTACAGCAATAGAGTAGGCCTAACAGGAACGAACTGATCTCTACGATACTGCGAGCCTATTATAGTATAAACGTTTACAATGAATGTTGACAATTCTGTGTGAGCTGAGCACAACACACACTTGCACACAGTATTGCCAATGCTCTAGGCATAAATTGTAAGTTTTAGACAGTTGCAACAAGAGGACTATTTTTGTTACATAATTCATAATACTGAATAAACCTTATCCAAATGTTGGACTTTCCAGACGCAATAATTGTTGTATACAATACACGGCTGACCATCCCTGTAATTTTCACTAAGCGGAAGGAATCAACAAGCATTTGCTGTGGGATTGTTGATCTCGATGTGTAATCATTTTATTTCACACGGTTTGCACCAAATTCAGAAAACACTTTCAAATTTAAGAGCTTATTGCTATCTTAATATTCAATGTTGGTGCTAGTTGTTATGATATATCCTAGCAAGCTGGACAATGAGCGATTCGAACGGCAACTAGGCCAGCGTTGGGAAACCACGGAAGACAGCAACTCACCTTACCCCTTTCGTAATGGCGCAATAATGAGGACAAGCACGCCGATATTTGGCACTGTTACCAAGTAAACGAGGTCTGTCGTTCACCAGCATTCATCAGATCAACAGCAGTCCAGTTCTCCGCCGGGACTCGTGGGTCGAGTCCCGGCGGGTGCCGACTCCTCATCAATCCAGCTTTCGATAAGGTCGTCAGATCTAGTTATGTGGCAGCAACTCTCAACTTAACATAATAATGTAATACTCAGTAATATTGTGCTCCCCTTCTAAATTAATATAATACTTTGTAAACGTCTTTGTATTCTGAGTACCTGCCATTGTAGTAGAGTAAATGCCTGTTTATCTATAACTGTCTTACAGTCATTTAGCCTTAAATAGCACCTAAATAAACCCACAGTGTAGCTAACCGTCTGAGTGAAACCCCCAATTAATAATAACTTAGGAGCAACCATTTAAAATAAAACCACTTAAAATAATCATTTTGTAACACAGCTGTTCTACACGTTTTCTTCTTAACTTTTCGTTAGGATTCACTAAAATAACAACAATACATAACTTACAAACGTAACTTACTCGGGGTTCGAAAATCTTCCTGCAAGACTGCGCAAAGCGCTATGAAGGTATTACAGCGTTTATTTAAATATTACAGTGGATACTGTAATTTAGCATGAAATATTTATATGGTCACCATTTTTAAATTACATACCTAAACAATTTTAAACACTTATATTGAAATTCATCTCAACAGTTTCGTTCATGTCCTTCATTTCGCAGAAGTCGGTGTAGTAGATTTCAAACTTTAATTAAAAGCTTGTTTTATTTACAATGTTTTGGGGAGAAGAGATTAGCAATATATTTAATGCAAGCATTAAATAATTTTTACATATAAATTGTTGCATAAGTTTGGTAAATAACACACGACAAATTTAGTACGTAAGTAATTAGGTCAAAATAACATGTTTGGTATGGATCGACCTAATATTTCCTTAGGTATGACTAGGGCTAGGAATATTTCGCGAGTTCAACGACCAACATGCTAGAATCCATTATCCTGTTTATACCGAAGCCCTAACATTTGTCCATTAGCGGCTACTCATTCAGACCGCAGACATTGAACGAATAGAGGGGAATTGAATATGCATAGGACATTGGATTCTAGCATGCAGGTCACTGAACTCGCGAATTTTTCCTAGCCCTAGGTATGACATAGCGCCATGAATATTTAAATACACCTATTTAAAAAATAATCACATAAGGTGGTCGAGTGCTACAAAAATAGGCATGCGATCTTAATATTACATGTGATTTTAAAAGGTACTCACAAGTAGACTCACGTAAAACCACAATAGAAATACAGGTAGGAAAGTGATCTCATAAACTTCCTATCGAGAAGTACACTAAAGAGGAGGAATCCTGTTTTAAATTCATCTCACAAGCGGTGAAAACCATTGCGACACTAGGTCCACTTGCTTCATAAAGGGATAGCTCCTTAATAAAAAAAAACTGTGCCCATAAATGTGCGGTAGCGAATGGTCGTGGAAGGTACACATTCCAATAGGCAATTAATAGGGATAATAATATGTAGAATTAATTATGGAAGGTAAACATTCCTATAGGCAATTAAAAGGGATAATTAATTCGTTATGGATCTGTCCTATTAAATTACCAACAAGCTTGTCTTGCCTTTCGTGTGTAGTTAAGTATTTATACCATGTTGAATATGGATACAAATAGTGAAAGCGTTCGTTAACATATTCAAGCAATTAATTGTTCAAGTCTTTAAAAGGGCAAAGTTGGGTTCGTTCTGAACACTGCGACCGTCCTATCGTATTACAAAGAGTTCGATAGTGTCGACACACTACAGCAAAGTTAAAAAAAATAATCTGGAACAGCCATAACAATAACTTCCGCTATGTAATTAACTAATCTAAATGAAAAAAATATAGCAATTATAAAAGCAAAAGATGCATGCCCCAGCATATTTTTTTTAATATTGCTACGTAAATAAATTGAAACGAAAAACGTAATGAATAGAACCAGTTTTCCATGGTAATCTATACCAACACGTTAACGTGTTGAAGAACATCCAGACAAAAAGAATTTGAGGGAAGAAATTTCCCAAAATAATTGGTGACAGTAAAAGCAAACAACAGTGAATAAAAATATTTCCGTAAAATTGCCACAGCAATAAATCAACAGGTATGACTGATCACAGAAAAATATACTACTATTTCATTAGCAATTTTTATAATGTTGAAATCCAGTCGCGAAAATGATTAGCACGCTTTTAGTGTTAAAACAGTTTTACACAAATTTTGAACAACTTCCGTGGTTTAAGTTGATTGCCTAAAACTGGGTTGAGTTCCTTCGTGCATTCTTTACTCAATTCTTGAAAAATGTTTTAAGTTGAACACACGTGATAAGCGTTTAACTTTAGTATGGCGCACCTTTAATAAGCAACAAATGGGAAACAATGCTCAGAGATTTAAAATATTCACTAAACTTAATTTGGCCGTCTGGGTAGGCAAATTTCGCTCATTCGAGGGCTATAACTGCGGAACTCTAAGGTCGACACAGCACGAGCATCAAGTCACACTCTAGACTCTATGCGCAAGTCACTGCACTGACGCGCAGTTTTCTAGCCTTTATGTGACAATCGATAATAACCCCTTCGCTTTATGACGTAGTATTGAAACGTATAGGTTCTGCCCTGCTCCCGAGCAGGGCAGATAGCTGCAAACAGATGAAATACACGAAATAGCGTTTAAAAAGTAAACAAACACAGGCTCCCGCGTGCGTACACGAAAGAAAATCCCTTTTTCTTAAGTGATTAACACTAGCGTGTTTCTACAGTCTACATTACTAGTACGCAATTGTAATGCCATGTATACATATATTTAGAGACCCGGAAATATGGCAATACATTTGTGAAGACGTTAGAATTCAAACGCCTGTACACGTTAATTACTTTCGCGATTGGCTCACTGTTTCTGAAACTCTTTCTTGAGGACTGTGAACCAATAGCAGACCTGTATGAAAACACTCACTGACTGCCCCGCTGCCTTGTCACATGTACAACTGGTAGCAGCAGTTAATGTACAGGTAGATGAGGGCAAAGTGTACACAGGACTGTGGAGTCTAGCCGGATGTACGTTGAACCCGCGACTCTTCCGGGTCTCTACATATATTTAGGGCCACGACTTTGTCGCGAAAAGATTTTTGCCCCACTTTGTTTCAGTGTTTCACGTGCACATCGGCAGTTCTGTTTCAAGGTTATTGGCAGGGTATCTTTGTTCAGACACGTTTCTCATTTTACTGCACAAATCATAATAAGATTATTGTGAGTCTGTACGTCAATAATTTGCCAAGGACAGTGATAGTAAAATCATCCAATCACAGACGATGTAGCAGAGCTGCAGGTGTGCACATGACGCATCGAAACGAAATGTTGCAAAATATTTTCGCCATAAAATCGTGGCTCTACTTATATTGTACCAGTACAGAAGGATATTCTGCATAAGCTGAACTTGGCCTACGGTGACTGAAATATACCGCTTTTGCATATTTCACGTCATTTTTAAATAGACCACCAACACACGGCTCTTGGGAGTTTTCCTACGCTCGGAAAAACCAATGACTGAGTAAATCTGATCTGATCTGATCACGAGATCAATACTACAATACTACCGAGTGTATTAATCCTACTACGTTTGTATATGCGCTTTTAGGCACACATACAGGAAAGTGATCTAATGAGCCATACTTTCCTTCTGAAATAGGGATAAAAATATCGATTCAGAAACCACGGTTATATATAAACATAATACACATAGAAAACCACCACTCTGTAAAACTCAGTCAGAAACACTATGAAATTAATACTTGTCGTTTTTAGATTGTTTATGTACTACAACGTTTTCCTTCCACATAATAAACTGTTCTTGAATAACTTAACAGAAACAGAAGTTTGGTTGGTACAAAGTTGATAACCCATCATATAAATGTATCATTGATGCATCTCAACTGCATTTTTCGTGAAATGTTGAACACTTGGTCGTCTGTAATGTTTCTGCCTGTCTGCAGCCACAAAGAAAGTATAGAGAGATGTCACTTCCATGCATTGAGTCGAGCTCTTATTTCCTAGCACGGCAGGTAAACACATCACACATATAAAGCCAACATTAGAACGTCAAATCACAAACTTGTTAAGAAAGAAATGTTGTGATTCGCGCATTGATCAACTTGTAAATTACGACAAAGTTTTATTACGTCATTAGCTGCTAGAGTGTGCTAGTGTTTACTGCTGTCGGCTGTTACTGAGGGCGATGCCGTATTTTTGGTGTAAGTGGAATTCTTCCTTTTGATTTTTTTCTGGTATTTGGGTACACTAAAAATTCTTGCGTCAGAGATTAGATTTAATCCTACGAACCTAGCATTACTGTATACGCGCCCTTGTTCATTCGGCTATCTCTGCAGAGATGATAATGGTTATTTTAATATGTGACACATATAAAAATAATTTTCATTGCAGATGCATAACCTAAATCTTTTATAGTCGTTTAAATATTGACGTTGTAAATGGATTATAATTGTGAATGTTCTGGATTGTTGCATTGCTGATAACTCAGTAGAGGTCAGCTCACTGTTTATCTGAGTAATAACTCAGTTGTATGGTGAAATCACGTGACGCACTGCGATGTCTGTAGGAATGTTCTAGAATGTTGAGTAGTGCGACGATGAATAATGTATTGGTTGTTTGATGTGAAAGCCACGAAATACTTTCAGAAGTCTGTCCGTAAGAACTCTGTATGTAAGACATAGATGCTTAGAATGAGTTAGACAGCTAGGGTACAGAGTAGTGATCCTTGTGAAAACCTAACGGGGGCAATTTCTGGAAGTATTGCCATAAGAGATGTGTAAGTAAGAAAGAGAGCGAGAGAGAGAGAGACAGAAGAAGTCACGCAGCAGTGTATTATGTGGATAGGACGGGAAGCAGGCAAGAGGGCGTGACGCATAAGAGACTAAACGACCCTGTCAGAGGCAGTGTTGAGAGGTCGTTCGGTTCTTTTGGGTCAGTTCGGAGACACCTACGACAATGGTCGAAAGATATTTGTTCATTAGAACTTATTATTGTAGTTATTGTGTAGAAGATTGAGTAAGATCAATATACACGACAAATCCTGAATCTTGTATATGGGCCCTTAAGGGCGCAGCTTCACCTCAGTTTTCAACGTCTTTTTTTTATTTTTATATTCGTACCAGATATTTTTTTTCTTATTTTAGACATAAATTGTGACAAAATCTTCCTCTTAGAAATTTGATGCATCCCTCATAGTTTTCACGTAATGAGTCGTAAACATCAAAATTTGCACTTTACGGTTTTATGTACGCGAATAAAGCCAATTGTAATACCAGACCGAAAAAATCCGCAGTGCATAACAATATTGTAGGCTATGAAATGACATATATAAAAACAAATATATATTTTTGTATTTAATAAAAAATCTTAAATTGTTAAATGAAAATTTTAAAATTTCAAATATTGTTTAAAAATGCAAAAATTTATTTATTTTTTATTTTATATAGTTTAAATCATAGCCTGCGACATTGTTATACAGTGTGAATTTTTTCGGTTTGGTATGTCGGTTGGTTTTAGTGGCGAACATAAAACCGTTAAGTGCAAATTTTGACGTTTACGACTCATTACGCAAAAACTATGAGAGATAAAACAATTTTCTAAGAGGAAGATGTTGTCACAATTTATGTCTAAAATAAGGAAAAAAGTATCTGGTACAAATATAAAAATAAAAAAAGACGTTGAAAACTGAGGTGAAGCTGCGCCCTTAAGGTTGTTCAAGTGGGGAAAAAACATAATTTTATATTTGTATGAAATAGTGTTAGTTTTGTACACATTACTTGAGAGTACACATACTTCTAACGGAAAAAAATTAGCTCATCTAGTTTTCCCGTAATGTCACTTCAAAGTCAAAATTTGCGTATTTTTACTTCATACAAAACTTGAAAACCAGTTAACATAAA
>PNEQ01036814.1:0-19196 GCA_003012365.1 Medauroidea extradentata | reverse complement strand
TTTTTTTTTTTTTTTTTTTTTTTTTTTTTTTTTTTTTTTTTTTTTTTTTTTTTTTTTTTTTTTTTTTTTTTTTTTTTTTTTTTTTTTTTTTTTTTTTTTTTTTTTTTTTTTTTTTTTTTTTTTTTTTTTTTTTTTTTTTTTTTTTTTTTTTTTTTTTTTTTTTTTTTTTTTTTTTTTTTTTTTTTTTTTTTTTAGTTTGGGTGCTCATTGTGTTATTTTCCTGTAAATCACTGACTGAATTACTTGTGGATTTGTTTGCCAGTTGCAAACAGTTCTTTTGTTTGCTGGTCTGTTTGCTTCTGTGTATTCTTTGGTTTTCTGTGACACACCATTTGCTGCAATGGAGTATGTCCCAAATATTTCTTTAATTTGTAACTAGCCCCCATTCCAAGAATCGTTCAAAAATTACATCAGTGACCATTAGTATTTCACTTTAATCATTAAATTAAGCTTGTTTTAATACAGTAGCCACAGTGGAAATTGAAATACAACAACGAGGTTGCGACCACCTCTCCTCACTTACCACAGATAAGAATAACATATAACATTGTGTTAAATAAATATAGATGTCCCGTTCACAATTACTCTACATATTTAAAATATGCTTAAGTACAGTGGTAAACTTCTCCATTGAACTGTACTGTGTAGTGTATGGGACGTTGTTATACTGGGTAGGAGATGAGTTAGTGTGTGGGGAAACACTGCATGACCCTGCCTTACCAAACGCCAAGATACTCGCAGTTTCAGTGCTTAGGCTGCCCCCTAGTGAACAACTTACCAACTCCACACCACCGGACATGTCTATTGGCCAACATTAATTTATTTTTAAAGCAGAAAGCACCCATTAAACTTTGAAAAGAGGGGGGTTTAACTGACATTATTATTTATGCTGGGTCTGAAACACCATATCACATAAAATACCATTGTGAATATTTAAGTAGTGCAGATATATTTTCATTAAATCATGAACAATTGCCAATGATTATCCTTAAAAAAATTTACACAACCTACTATAGCCAGCCTTTCTTTAGTGTATTTTAACAAACTGACATTTATATGAGTGTTTCTAGGCAGATTAATGTTCAGATAATTCCGTCTCCCCCAAACATGGTATTGAGCTTTTCTCACAAATTTCACTGAGAATATATGCGTACTTAGCATTGGAAAACTAGTCCAGGAGATGTGAAAATTTTAAAGATGGAGGTGATTTAATGTAACTACAGCCATTATAAAACCTTACATTTGAAACGCCCGCGTAACAGTTCCTCACAACATGGCTGCAGCTGTGACGTCATCAGCCAGTAGACCAGCCGGTACTTAGCGGGCCTGAAGCAATATATTTGGTTGGACATACGGCCTATTTATTTAAACTGTGTTTCGGGTCAACATGCACGACATTTGTATTTCTTCTACTCGCAAACCAGGTAAGCAATATGATGTCTTGTAAATAACAATCAAAGTAATTGTTTAGAATAGTACACCGAGTCAGTGATATTTTTGAGACCTATAAATAGTTGCCGCAAAATCACTTTTAAATAACCAATAATTAAATGATTTAATTTTTAAATGTCGTCTTCTGTATACATTTACTGTATATGCTTTGTATATAATATCATAGTATATTACATACTTAATTAATCTGGCAAAAGTTGCTCTGAAAGCACTGAGCTGTAGCGTCTGAAGAACATTTAAACTGTTATACAGAAGTTGGAACATATATAAACAAACAAATATACAAGTTAAAAAAAACAGCAACAGTTGTATTTATCCCATGATCATAGCTAATATTTCTCACAACGTAGTAATTTTTTTTAATACTAATATTAAGAAAGTAGTAATGAACATTGTCCGAATTGAAGACATATTAAACACAGTGAAGGTTATTCACGGCATTTTGTCGCTTAAAAATTAATAAAGAGGTTATTTTGCGACCGCAAGCCGCAAAAATATCCGAGGAGCAAGTCATAACTGTAACGTATTGGGAACATTTACTCTTCTGCCTTGTACTTGTGTTGACCTTTATGGTAGTCTAACCTGCTTTCATATATTCACTAGCGGCACGCGGTCACACATGCAAGTGCTAACCATGCTCGAAGCTACTTTACCTCAGTGATCACATGAACACTTGTACAGGCTGATGACGTAGAACTTGTCTTCAATCAGCTCCGCGGCGGTAGCTGTTTTCATATATATGTTATATGTGTCGTGTAACTAAAGATCGCGTTGAATGATGGGCCTCAGGCACACCCAGGACGATGTCGTGCAGCTTTGTGTCTGCTTCCCTAACGACTAACGTGTGTGTGTCTTAAATGTTCTTGCACTCTCAGGAAAACACACTCACGGGCGTCTAACTAATAAAATAATCAGGTGTCGCTGATGCCGAGTCCAGGTCCTCTTCAGACTCTTGCTTACAGTTCGCGTCTTCGTCTTAAGGGGCCTCCCTAGATAGGCTGTGTTTGTGTGTGTGAGACAGGAGTGGTAAGGCTGCCGTTGACCGACATATGTAATGTATTATCGCCTCTCCGCGCAAGACACTCAGCTGGCGTGCAGTGATTTACTATTATACATTTTACTACTGGACTGTAAGATGTGTCCACATTGTCATATTTGAAAGCAGCGCAGTTCAACGTCAAACACTTGTTCTTATAGTTGAATTTTTCGAATCCGGTTATTTTTCCGCATCCGGTAGTCTAGAAAAGCCATTTTTGGCCATTTTGAGCGGGCCGAAAAATATGTTTCTATGAAATGTGCCGGATTTTTAAAACTATTACTACACAGTTTGAAGTGTGCGTTCTTAAGACTTGGTTTCAGTCGCCATATTGAATTTTATTATTATTAGTTTTTTTTTAATTCTAAGGAGAATACTGTTAAAACTGTCAGTATACCACAAACTCTATTTACTTTGTGCTACAGTATAAACATGACAGTTGAGTTGGTAATGTATAGTTAGGTCGCAATTTGTCGGGCAAATTATGAAAATAAATAAATTTGGCCCACACATTGCGGCGTACATGTAAGTTAACAACTAAATCGCAAGGTCTGTACTGTAACGAAATGTTAATAGAATTTTATGTGTAATCGTATATTTTACGTTTTTCTTCTTATAAGTCCAAAAATGAGAAAAGTAATAAAATTTAATGAGGCAACTAAAACAGAGCCTTATCGTAGATAAACAAATGTAGTGCGTTTTAAATATTTTCGTAAAAAAAAAAACACAATCGTAACTCGCTGGAATGCATTTGAAGCGCAGGTAGGCAGACCCCTTAAGGGCGACCAGTACTAAATCACGGGACTCATTAAACACCCAAATAAAACCCTACGGATGAACGCCCAAATAAACAACGATATCTCTCAGCCTCCAGCCCATGCCACCAGAAATTCATTGTTATTTAAAAATCGTACATTCACATCAACGAATCAGTAATAAGGTTGTAGTTAAAACCGCGCAAGAGGCGTTGTTGCTAATGAATAATAAACATACGGCCATGTACGCTAGGTCTGACTAGGAACAAGTAACATTTAAAATTGCGGAAATATTCACTTACACGAAAATAAATACCTCCGCTGGTAAAGCTTACAATTCAACAGATAAAACTGACAATTCCTGACTGGCAATTAAATGTGTTAACGGCACTTAAACATATGAATACCTTCAAATCAATACTAGCAGATGTTAATAAAGTATTATGAACAGAAAATCAAGCAGTGCACGCCACAACATTTCCGAAGTACTATACGTGTGCGATGTAATTTTTTTAACATGGAAATTTCTACATGTAAAAATAATGATAGAAATCAGTATATATAATGGAATTAAAACCTCAACAATGACAGCCTCAAGTGAGAATGCAAATGCAACAATTAGTTACAGTCAATTTTGTTTCTAAGGATATTGTCTTAAGAATTCCGAAGCTCCAGAAGGTGATAACTGCGATTTACTGAATATATAGTTGGTGGATTTGAGAAGTGTGCACAGATATTAGCATCAATTTGTTGAACAGATTGTCTGAATACTTGATAAGTGTTCCAAGATAATAACTGAGACATATTTGATCATGAACATCTGGGAGGAGATGTTGGTACTGCTGGTCGTCCTGGGACTCAGCTATGGCTACCCGCTGACAAGGTAAAGAGGCCTTACTGTGTTTATTAACTGGTAGGTTTTATGATCAGGATTCTCTCTCGGTTGCTGAAGTTTAGATAAAGCTGTTGACTTCTGGTGTTCCTGAAATTTCTTGATGACATTTTTTAAAGCTTATTGTATGAAGTGTGCTCTTGATGCAAATTAAGTCGTTCCTGATATACGTCAGACTACATTTAACGCCACTTTCATACATATACACGCTTATCAATGTGCCAAGAAATCTTCCTAATGGCATACTACAACTCGATCTATTAGAGTTCACTTGTTTTAGGTCATTAGCTGCAGCTGTGTATTATATTTTTATGCTACACAATAATTAGTGTTAGTGAATTTTATATAAAACTCATTTCCTGAACCGGTTTGATTTTAAATTAAAATAAATTCAGTAGCTTGCATTGTCTGTATGCTGGTATTACTCAGTACGTCTGGACTAAGAGCATTTTAAGTTTGACGGTTACATACTAAGGTTCTTGAAATTAATTTGTTTAATATAGTATCAATATGAAGCATAATACATACATTATTGCAAAACAAGTCTATAAAAATTCAAGTCAAGTTGTTAAGATCGAAGAGAATTAATTCATTCTAAAAGCTATTTTCTGTTTGAATGTGCCAACATTGAAAACAGTACTTACTTCGATATTTTTTCTTTTGTGTGTTTGCGTCCATTGTGTTTAAAAGTTTCATGCTTTCACTCAAAACCTGTACGGCTTCTGCTCGCCGATAACTAACTGAAAGTATTGTGGCTTGATTTAGAAACAGACTAATTCATGTTGGGTCGTAGTACTTTCGTACATGTAATACTAGGCTATTATGATTTTATAAGTAAATGAGTTTACATGATGACATGCCAATTACACAAGTGCTGGAGCTTGCATTCTCTCTTGAACTAAAGGCTCACGGATACGAAATACCGCGCAGTTTAGTAAAAGGAACATGAAACAGTACAATATCACCGGCCGGAGATAGCTGTTGACGAATGGCTAGAGTCATTGCCTCCAATCACTTTGATACAAGCTCGATTCCCAGCGCAGTCGACATAGAATATTCGCATTTATAAGACACGTGGTGGACATTGCCGGTGGCCAGTGGGTTTTCTTGGGGTCCTCCTATTTGTTCTATCATTAATATACTGTCGCATCTTCATCGTAGGACCTCCTTTATTGTTGTATTTCAGGGCTCGGCAGACGTTTTTAAGCGCCCTGGCGTAATTCAACTCTCGGTGTAAGGTACCCTGTCTTCAGTTACCACCCCTAACATATTATATTTTTCACTGCCGGTCACTACACCTTATTCTCACGAATATGAAAGACGTCGATTACGCAACGTAGACTCCATTTTTATCTATAAGGCTTGCTCTGGTAACGATGAACAGTTGCCCTCAAGATGCATCTAGTTTCTACATTGTGTGAAGTATGTAAAGCCTATATTTGGTCAATGTTTCAAAGCAACTAACGAAGAAGATAATGTTTCAGGACGAGTCCAGCAGTACATGGGAAAACCGAGGCTACTACAACAGGCGACTTCTGGTCAAGGGTGAGTCATCACATATACTTTAGTAACTTCAAGCTCATGGCTAAGAAATGTAACTTTGACTGCAAATTACCTGCAAAAATCTCAGCCCGGAAAGAATTTTAAAATAATTTACTGCAGGAGTATACCGATTTCGTATTCTGTATGTTATGTTTATGCAAAATTATTGTTGCGAAGTCGAATCATCGTGCTTAACCATTGGCTGTATAAACGTGACTTTTCATTAAAGACTTGCTACAATATGAGGAAAAACCCTAACATGATGTTTTGTATTCAATTATGGTAGGAATAACTATTGATTTTTGTAAGTAGAAAATGTTGCGTATGCTGCCATTTGCTGGTAGGTTTTCATCGCTGCAATTCAGTTTCCTGCTAATTGTAGTCACCTCTCATAGTATAACCTAGTACCTTGACTCTGAGTTCTGCAAGTGTCTCCCTTCACTTGGACATCTTGTTGCAGTGTGTGAGGAAGGAGGATGCGGTGATGTTTGTCCTGGGTGTTGTGACTGGTGTTGTATTGACATGCGGTGTCTTCCTCCTGGTGTCTGTACTTATATACAAGCGGCGCTCCAAGCAGACACAGCATACAGTCACACTGCCGCCACCACCAACCAAGTCCTGCCTAAAATATTCCCTCACTACACCAGAGACACACGGACTGCCGGCTGTCCACAAGCCAAAGAAGACAGTCCGCTTCTCCGGCGTCTAACTGCCGCGATACGCTGATCTCCGCCGTGAGTACCTGCACTTGAATAATCGCTCTTATTAAAATAGTTGCTAGATGTATAATTCCAATCTAACCCATTAAGCAGTTTTGTTGTAATAATCACCGGAAACATAATTACAACTGCTACATATGAGTACTCAACACATTCTAGTTAACATATTATTACTCACGAAACAAACGAACCTTCAGGAAAAATAATACTGACAAACATTCCACATGCGACACACGTGATGAAATAAGATTTCTACTGAACTTAGCTTACACGAAATACTATGATAGGTGTTCAATCAAATGTTATTTTTGGATGTCTGTGGTAATTGTCAGTGAAACATAAAAGTAAGGGTTTTTTTTTCTAGATAATGGGCATTGCATAACAAAGTCTTGACAAAAAACACGCGATTACATAAGAGAATTGTGTACAAATTTTGGTATATTTTGTTTCTAAAGAGAGTATTTTGTTTATTACTAGTAACCAGAAATGTAAGTTTCGTATTATTTTCAACACAGTTATAATGATAGAATCACATTTTAAAATAATGTGTTCCAATTTATGTTTATTTAATAATCTTGACTTTATTCATTATTTTTAAGGAAAAACTATTTCTCTGTTCATGGTACTTCAGAATGTTTAAAATTCCTATGACACTGCTATCAGACCATAAAAATGATTACATAATAATTTTGCTTTGAGTAAGTGTAACTTAATTTTTTTGCTAAATCTATGATTTTCACGAAGAATGATGTTCTGAAATCCTGTGTTGAGGGTTTCTTTGAAAAAAAAAAAAAAAAAAAAAAAAAAAAAAGAGAAAAGTTCCGATGTACCTACAATAGCTTTGGAGGGCAGTTTTTAATATTTTTGTCCTGTAGGTTACGGGGTTAGTTAAAACCTCCACCTGACTATAATTCTTACTCAGAAAGACTTATAAGAGTTTGATATATCTGAGCATGAAAGAACTGACAAACTGTACTATTGTGAACAAACGCCATTGCGATATATGTCGCTCCAGTAATCTTCGTCGTGAAGTCGGCCTTTAGAAACCTGCTGTGTTCTTTTGTGTCTTCATCGTTGGGTCGTCTAGTCTGCTGTCTGTGACGCCGTGATTGTTATCCTCTCTTGTGTCCATTATTTTATTCGTCCCAATATTGTCTGTGCTGTCTTAATTGTGATGTCCTGAGTTTTGCAGATTATTTTGCATTTAGACTTAATTTTTTGTTGTTCATTGTTTTTTCCTATATTTGTTCTTGACTAATTCCTCGTGAGATATTTCATGTTGTATTGTTTTGGTTTATGGATGTGTTGATTACAGCCAACTAGGCTTGTTTTCTCTCTTTTTTTCGTTTTTCTTGTGTATTTGTCCCCACTTCACCATACACATAATGCATGTCGGCTAGCCCGGGCCACGAACAGCGTTCAATAACGCAGAGCACGAACTACACCTTAAGGAACCCGAACACCATTTGACATTTCCAGACCTGTGTTTGAAAATGTGCTCAGACGCCACATGCACTGCCATTTGACTCCACAGCACGCCATTCTGAGTGTAAGATGCTCGCCATACAGGTTTCACATTTGCAAAGACGTTGGCTTATGCCACTGAAACACCTCCCCCCTCCCCCAACAACCCTTCTTACCTCCTGTACCAAAGTTCACAGATTTTAAAACGCATTTCGCCGGAGGGCGTTTTACTTACTCGACAATTGATTTTATTTACACATACTCCCTCCCGGGAATTGAACTCAAATCACCTAGGTTGGTGGCACGTGATATGCCCGCTTAACCACCGCGGTCCATAGCAATCACAGATAAGTGGCATAACCACACATGTGTCGGCATAACGCCACTCTTATCTAGCCTCAGATACTTCGATCATTGTTTTTGGAGTAAAGGTTGGTCGGAGGGTGTTTTAAAAAGGCATCCTTCTTTGTTCAACAAACGTTCTTTCACATACACAAACCACAATACAACATTGCCGTTACGAAATACCGCACGATCGTAATCCAGCATATCTAATTTTACTACGTAGGCAGTTGATTAATACCAATTTCATATCGTCAGGAATCTGGTCTTCTTATCCTACAAGACGCATCTATATGCATTTTACTATTATTCAGAGTGTTTCGATTGTTTTATTACGATCGATTCTGAACATACATTTTCACGTGGTAGTTACTTTCTTACTATGCTCTTTCAGCCCTTATATTTTACACAAGGACATGCCACAAAGTGTGTCTGTTGAATTCAGACTTACACTGTACGCACACACACACACACACGCACTATATGTGTATACATATATATCTTATATGTGTGTGTACATAAACACACACAATTGGCTTGTTGGTATTTGCATAACCTATAAAGAAATATATAAAAAATTTTTCAAAATTTAACTTAGTAACAAGAAAGGGTTTTATAACTCGCATGCCATTGGCAAGTTAAACACAGATATAACTGTAAAATAATAGAATAAATATATATAAGCCGCTAAAGAAGATATATAAAATTTCCTTTATTTTAAAGTCTCTGAAAAATGCTGTACACAATTTTGAAACTGTAAGAAATCACTAAATTCTACTTATATGACTTTAATTATTTAACGTAAGTTATACAATTATATTGCAGGTAATAAAAATTAATGCACGCTCATTAAAAATTAATCACTAAAGCTTACATCAAAATTACATAAATAAGTGAGTGTGATTCATAATAAGAAGAAATAGCAGTCCCATTGATGAAAGTCAAATAACAGATGCTGCTTAACTCCTAATACGGTTTCATTAACATACATTAAACGAAAGAATTCAAACAGTAAATGTTTTAGGAAAACTAGTTATTTTATACTTTTCACTGTCTTGTTACCTTTGGTCATGATATAACCCCTGAGATTATTCCTTGTACTAATAAGAAATAAAGGTGGCTTCTTTTATCAGTTCTTGTATTTCCGATATTTTAACCGGAGTTATTCCTCACGAATATGAATGTGTAGATATTTGCATACATGTCTCTGACCATACTGCATGATGAATATTTGGTCGACAAGGCAGTTTACTGTACAAAACACTTAAATGTAGCACTATCTGAAATTTACATAATTTTTTTGAAGTCCAGAATGTAATTTGCCGGTATCACGTATTTAGTCAAAAAATTGCCGGGTAAGTTTCTCTTAATATTGTAACGGGTAACTTCTTGTCTATGGATATTCTGTCCTTTTTCGAGTATGTTTGGCTAAGATACTAACATTTCTATCGCAATGCAAAAAATGTGTCTCCTAACGCCGGGAAAAACAGATCAATTTTCTCAAATCTATCCGTATCCGTCCACGACAGAAGAAAATTATAAAATATCTGATTTATTTCCTGCACCGATCAGATGTCACAAAGTGAACCAAGCTGAGTTTAATCTTGTGGCAAATATTTGATGTAAACTGATTAAAACAGATTATATTTTGAGGACTTTCTACCATAGTTCTCATGCTAAACGTTCGTGGGACTCGTCTGTTCTTATAATAGAAAGTAACGTGGAAGACGATTAAAGTAAGTTTTCTGAAATATAATATCTCCTGAAGAGGAATTTTAAGTAAATCTATATTATGCATGTAGTCAGTTACTATGCATAAACAATTTTTTCACTGTTTTACTTTTCAGTGGCTTTGTTCTTTAATTTACAAAAACAATTACTATTCTTGCATTTATGAAATAGGTTTTAAACAGCTGCCCTTTTTGCCGCCTTACTGAGATGTTAAGATATTATTTTAATGTAAATTCATGCACAAAAGGAATATGCATGTTGTGTATAAAATCATTACCCTTGAAACCACAAAATCTACAAAAATGGGAAACTGTAATGTTTATAATTTTTAATACGATAATGTCTGGACCTCTATAATAACAGAAATTCAAATATACTCGCGTTTTAATTTGAAAATAACTTTACTATCCGAAAATCTCTGCGCGATAGGTTTACGGAAGTTAAAATTATTTTCATATGAAAACGCGAATATTTTTGAAATTCTGTTATTATAGAGGTCCAGACATTATCGTATTAAAAACTATAAAAATTAAAGTTTCCCATTTTTGTAGATTTTGTGGTTTCAAGCCCTTATTTTTCTAAAAAACGTTTTTAATGTTTTACTCGAAAGTAAAGCATACTACCTCATAATGTTATATATATAAACGTCAGCTGATAAAATATTTACTCGGCGAAAAATCTCATCGAAATTTGATGAGTAGTTCAGATTTTATTGACGATTAAGTGTTCCAGTCACCAGCTCGACATCGAACCTTTCCATACCTTAAGTATAGTATGATAAGTATACAAAGATACCTGATACAAAACTAAACAACATCAAAAACGTGTTATGAAAGACATGAGCGCTTTAACACAATTTACTTTATGATCTAAAGTATCTTTTTTCTTTTACGTGAACTTTAATGAACGACGATATCAGCATCACTCATATTGTGTACTGGTTTTTATTCTTCGCAGTGAATCAGAAAATAACATAATTCTGAGCACCACGGTGGGAATATGAGCTTCAAAACTACATTTCTTGAACAGGCGGATGTCATTGATATATCACCATAAAAATTGCAATTCGTCAAATATTGAACTCATTCAACAGTCAGGCTAACATACGTTCTTTCGAAACGTTTGTGAACGAATTCGTTGGTAGTTTTCGGCATCAAATCACAACAAATATTGACAATTTAAAGTGGTACAGTAACTGAATAAATGTTTTTAAAAGTGCTAAATGGGACAAAATGAAGCTAAGGGTCAATAATGTCCGTTTTAGAAACATTTCGAAAAGATAAATTGTTCCACAACATTTTGGGAAACACGTTCTGCCGCTTTTCCCCCTCCAAAAGTTAGGTTTTTTCAGCTGAAAACTTTACGGATTCACGCACAACTTACCAACGTTTTATAGTTTTTTTACAATGTTTTTCAGGTATACCATTCTGCCCCTCAACTCCGTTTTATTCGTCCCCTATGCGTAAATAAATAATTCAAACAATTCACTGAAGTTAATTTGATCAATAAATTTATTGGGTATCGTGTTCTGTCCCTCTACCTCGTTCTGCCTTCCCACGCCTAATTTTTCGCAGAAATTTCATTGCATTGGGATGAATGTTACAGAACTTCATAGAAGACGAACTATCATTAATTTTATGACATAAGCGACATTGTTTGCATGTATTACTCCAAACAGCAGGTATTTCCTTCACTTGAAGGACCCATGTTGTAGGCCAGATTAGTAGCTTGGCCATAAAGGGTTGAGCTTACTCTGCAGTTGGCTACGTAGCTAAAGCTGTTATGTAAAAAACTGTCCTTAGTCTATTCCTGACAATCCTAACAACTGTCGTGGGCCTTATTTATAGCAATAGCATTCCAGAACTTTCATATGAGAGATTATTTGGATGGTGTAAGCAGTGTAATATGGTGTGATGAGATGACTCGTTTACATCTAACACGATTATTGATCAAGGTACCCTGAATAGGTACCGTCTAAGGTTAAATTAAAAATAAACCCGAAGTTACCAGCATTACTGATAATTCTACATTTCTGAAAGTGGGTGCAAACTAACCGTGAAAGTTAAAATCGTTTATGTAATCTGGGAATATTAAATTATAATTTTGATTTAGACACTTGACACACGAAATATGCTAAAGATAAGTCAGTTTACTAAGTAATATACAAGTACCCAGTTTAATGAAATCGAGGAAAAGTTTTTTTGAGGTATCTCTGTTACAAGGATAACAAATAGCCGTCGTTTTCAAAATATTACAAAAGAATGAACCAATAGGTAAAAGTCAAGTCATCTTTGTACGTAGTATATGTGTACCAAGTTTGATGAAATTCTGAAAAATATTTCCTAATATTATGCTAAATTTACTAAAATGGCCGCCATTTTGAAAATAAGAAAACAGGATGAACGAAACACATGAAAGGAAATACAAATATGCCTGTAGTTTATGTGTACCAAGTTGGTGAAATTCTGGAAAAAATTTCCGAAGATATTTAATTTGGTGCTCAAAATATAAAAACGGCCACCTTTTGAAAATATCAGCACGGGATGAACGAAAACAACAGTAAAGTCAGCTTTGTGTGTAGTACATGTGTACCAACTTTGTTGAAATTCTAACGTACGGTTCCATAGATATATAGCTGGATAAAAAAAAGGTTAAATGGCCGCCATTTCGAAAATATGAAAATGGCGTAAACGAAATATGTAAGAATCAAGACAGATTACAAAGTACTATATGTGTACAAAGTTTGATGAGATTCGGTCCACTGCTTCAAAAGTGTTTTTTTTATGGTAGAAAACACATACACACGGACGGACACACATACACACTGAAAAAAAAACACACACAAACAGAAAGGTATTCTTATAAGCCTACATTTTCCTTCGGAAACTGGGCTACAAACTATTCAGTCACTGGGCACAAAGAAATTGTACAATCTTTTATGTGCCGTATCAGTATATTTGCAGAATGCTAACTTCGCTATAAATTACTTCTCTAATACCGTGCTTGCTCTTTTCTATCTTCTATATATTAATAACTGAGCTAATTATTTTTCGTATTTACGTAAGCATTATTCTGAAGCAAGAAATCTCAATATCTCAATTGGTTTGGTAGATATCATGGGGTAAATTAAACCAATTTTGTGCTTTTTCATATTTTTGCAATAAAACTTTGCAAATTTTTACCATATGTGTTAAAAATTGTATAAATATCCAATTGAGGTGTAAATAACGATAATCTATCGAGTCAAGGTGTAAACAACGATTCATCAAAAAACATTTTTTCATTCCTTCACAGCTCTAAAGAGTTCGGATTTAGAAAAGTTTTGAAATCTGTTTGCGGACATTTACGTATTCATAACCATACAACAAAACGCTACTCTCTAGATCTTGATGGGTTCGATATCACTCATGGATTTATCTAAAACACATTCCATGTCTTTTCACCTCCTCAGTGTTCGAAAAAAAGTATATATATATATATATATATATATATATATATATATATATATATATATATATATATATATATATATATATACACACACGTCTTAAAGTCCTGTGGTCCTATTTTATATCTAATTGAAGTAAATATTAAGCACTACGTTCATAGATAAAACGTCTACTGTCGCCTCACAAGAAATGTAAATAAATAGAAAGGTTAAAGAGATAGTGAGTGAAATAGCAAAATTTACGAATTGAGTATGGTGGAACAGACTCCAGTGGAATGGAAAACTTGTTTGAAAACCTGGCTATGCTCAGTCGGGGAAATTAGGTAAAACATGAGATCTATCAGAGGGATTACGCAGGTGAGAATAAGATTTTGATAGGAGGCTATGCTTACTACAGGAAAACTACGATACAAAAATAATATATAAGCTAATTAGTTCAGGCAAGGAAAGCAGACAAGACTTATCTGGCGATATTCTCTGGAGTTCGCTGCGTCGCTCGTACCAATTAATAATTCTAGATCCTTAAATTTTTATTACTTAAAAAAAAACAATCAACAACAACATAAATTCCTTATTATTTTTCCATTCCTTCTCATAGACAACCTTCAACAATAAGCTCCACACTAAGAGAAATAAAATTGACAATAAACTGAAGTAGTGTTAATCCTGACTCTTAGGTGAGAAAACAAAACATGTATCTAAATCTATTAACCATAATTCAGCCTTTTAACTAAATTGTGTACATTTAAAAATAACAAACAAAATATTAATTAATCCAATCAGGGACTAAAAGGACTCAAATAAAATTAAATAATCTCTGCCAGTCCATATTTTACAATTACGACGTAAGCCATTGGGTTAGAGTTCTACAAACAATTAATTAAACCCCCTATTTTTACTCTTTGGGAGTAGAATTTCGAAAATCTGAAAAAACTGCCCTTTGGGTATTCACATTAGAATTATTTTGAAGTAAAAGGCAACTCTTTATCCCGAAGGGTTAGAAAGATATCTATAATTAATCGAAAACACATTTCAGATCTTTTCACCCCTTTAAAGATTAAATTTCAAAAAAACATTATATTGAATAATATGCTTTTTTTATGATTGACGCACTGAAGTAAAATACATAACGATAGGCCTTCGGATTCGAGCTATGTAGACAAATATTATAAAACAATTTTCATCCCCTTAGGAGACGGATTAAAAAAAAATCGTTCTTAGTGCTCGCCTACAACCTAAAGGGAAACCACACAAATAATTCACGTTTATATGTCCAGTGGTTTGGGCTGCAGTTTGATGTGTCTGTCAATCAGTCTTTCAGTCACAGTGTTCTCTTTTATACATAGATACTGCAGCAATTGTTTCATACGGCTACTTATCATACATTATTGCTATTCTTTTACTCCGCGCATCAAAATATGAATAAGTAACTCTAGAACTTTCTTTTAAATATGAAGTCATCTAAGGCAAAAATTGTCTCATCATCAAAGTACGTTCAAAAGTTCACCTAAGGCAATACGCACAAGTTTGTGCAATTAGTGAAGTGAAGCGTTGGGCCTGGGAGTGCAAAAGCAATAAGGTTTACTATTGCTTGCGAAGCACTTGTCTCTTCCCCTCTAAGTACAAGGTACTTTATTGGACTCGGTCTTCCCTAAGTGAACTTCACTTAGTATGAGATCTTGAACACAAGTGTAAGTGATAATAAATGAGTATGGATCAACGACGGAATGCAAGGGCAAGGGTATGTGAGAAGACAGTATAAAACTCGCCACAGAACAATCATGTATACCATGTTTACTATGATCTCACTAGTAATAGAACAAGCATCACCGTGGAGGAAGGCGAGTTGCCAGACCACTACATCACCACGGCCGCTCTTGTATAGGTATGTCAACTCAAGCAATGTTCTTCTCACGGAGTACGTACTAAGACTATGGTAACTTATACGATAACATGTTTAATGTATTCGCACGTTTACAAATAAAATACCCTTGCCGAAATTAAACGGCATGCATATTACTTTTATTTGGGAATATTCTTCTCATACGAACAATACCGTCGTACATGTTTGCAGTGTAGCGTAGTTCTGAATAAAGTAGGTACATTTAAATTCGAGACAGGCAAATATATTTAAAGCCAGGACATTTTATTTTATAAAATATAATTTTCCCTGCTTCTCCTTGTCATATGCTTGAAGTGATGTTAATTTCCTTATTTCGTGTTGGTTTTAAACAAAGAATATAAATTCACAATACTCAAAACGCATATATTTCTTACCTCCTAGCCCAAAATACTAAAAGAAAACACTTTTTTAATATAAAATATAGTTCTGAATCTAATTGTTCATAAAAATTTATTGCGTAGCAGTATCTTATTTCAGTCTAAATTGGCTCAAAATTATCTAATATTATCTAATAGTTCTGCTGGTTACCTAGGAATAATGATACCTATATTTCTGCAATGTTGCGTAAACTCGTTACCAACAACGTAATTGTCATGTAAATGTAGATTGATGGATGGTTTCAGGAAATGAGCCACCTAACATCTGCAGTGGCCTGTTCGGCGTGGCGGAGATCAGCAGACAACAAACATTAAAGCCGAACAAACAGCTGCCGCAGACCGTCAAACGGCGAGGCGACAACCTTTAAACTGCGCGCCGGGCGAACATCTGCAACACAGCTAAATAGTCCATGAAGACTACTTTTGAAGCATGGCATAACCGATACATACTACAAGAGGCGGGAGTAGGAAACTGTATCCACAGTTGAATAAAATTCCTGCCTGCCTTACAAATTAACTTCTATTATATATTTTAATATTAAATAAAATCATCTCTCTAAATATGTAAGTAATTAACTGCAAACATATTTAAGGAGCTAGGATGAGCTAGCAGTGACTTCACACTGAGCAGACATTTTTATTTTTTTTCCTTTTAATTTCTCGTTTAACTCAAACAGTGCCCGGAATATCCCTGATTCCGTTAAAATTTTCCTCGACTGTACATATGAAAATGAATTCAAACAAATGTGAAATAACACAAATTTAAAGATAAAAACCATCAATTGCGTAAAGTATTTATTATTGTAATAGAATAACAGGAACTTTTGTTTTTATATATTTTTATTGTACTCTTTGTATTATAATAATTTGATTACTATTCGGACTTTAATGATAAAAAATATAATAATATAGATTTTTAATCTCAACTGGAAAATAATGTTTAAATCCAGTAATTTTCAGTTTTTTTTGTATATCAACTACTTCACCCTATTTCTTTTACTGGGTTCTATGCTTTGTGAATACGTACTAGGTTTTTTTTTTTCAACCTCCGATCGGCTGTAATAAAAAATCGGGAATTAATTGGGAAATTATTTTAATGTCAGAAGAAACTTATATCTTTACACTATTATTCCACATAATCACCGTGCAGATTGAGGCATTTGTCGTACCGATGCACCATCTTGCCGATACCTTCCTTACAATCCAGATTTGGCACTGAGTGACTTCCACCTTTTCCTTACGTTGAGACAGTTTCTTGGAGGACGACTCTTCAACACACATGATGAACTGCAGGACACTGTTAAAACGTGGCTGAATAGGCAGGAGGCATCATTCTTGGCAGAGCGTATCGGCAAGCTGGTGCATCGGTACGACAAATGCCTCAATCTGCACGGTGATTATGTGGAAAAATAGTGTAAAGATGTACGTTTCTTTTGACATTTAAATAATTTCCTAATTCATTCCCGTTTTTTATTACAGCCTATTAGAAGTTGAAAGAAAAATAATCCTCGTATGTTCTGGGATCTGCATTCTCTATGTAACTCTTTGGACTGCACTTATAATTTCTATTGTTGTGCGATTAATTTGAATAGCCCCTTCCGGATTTATCTCCCTTACACCGAAGGTGTACGCGGTAGATCTTCCCAGTGAAGATTGGATCCAGGGAAAATATCTACCGAGATCCGAAACATAATTCACTCTGTGAGAGGCGAAATGTATAGTAAGTGAAAGCTCAATCAGTATTGCCGTTTTAACAGAAGGCATTTTGCAGTAAACTAACTCAGTTTTTCTGAGTGAACATGAAACCAATGTCGACGCTGGTGTTTCTAAGATGTCGTTTATTTTAATAAACTTTGCCCGTAGAATTGGCTTTTTAAACATTTCAACTATCTTAACAGCCTATAATTGTTCAATTGCTGTATATTAATGCTTTTGTACGTTCATAAACGGTGACTTTGAAAACGTAATTTTCGGCATTCAAATTGGTAAATTGGCATATTGGACCGCCGGCATCTTATGTAGTTTAGTGTAACGAATTTGCTATAAACGTGACATTTTGAAATTTCCCAATGTGACTCGGAGTTCTTATGTGCTGCACCGCAACAAACTGCGCATTAGCACGGAGGAAAATGACCTTCGTGTATTTTTCATAAGTTATAAAATCAAGATTTAAAGAACCCATCTAAATTAAATGTTCGTAATAACAAAAGAGTCTTAATTGATGTGAGGAGGTAGCAGAGTAATTGCTTAATTAATCTTGGGGAATAGCAACTGACGTATATTTTTTATATTTTCTAATTTTATAAATTAAAAATAATTTTAAATTGTTTTAATTATTTTCGTAGTTCTTCCTAGCTCGGTTTTTTACTGTTTCCCTTATAATTCAATATATATTCCAGTGTTACATGTTTGTGTTCTTTAGCCCACAGAACGTCACAGAAAATGATGCGTTGGACCAGGAAACTTCTAAGTATGTAAAGCAACCCACGCAAGCTCTACCTAAAATTCTAAATAAATACTCTCCACACAGTAACACACCACATAACACACTGCACTCTCACACTGTACAATCTATCTGTATTTCATAAACTCCTGTTAGATTATAATATCTAGATGCAAGTTGTCATTTCATCTGTGTAACTTGTGGTTTTCCGTCACATCCCATACCCTCCATCCACGGGATGCAACCCATAATCACATCCACCACATGCATTCCGTACACAACCTAACGCTGCACCAAAACCACCATAATTCACCCCTTCCCACTCCCCGTAATCTTCAGTACCAACATTCCTTCCACCACACCCAACCTTCCTACCAATTTTTATTGCACAAGTATCACTTCCCTACTCACATTTATATTAATTAAAGTTTAACTAGTTAGTAAAATACTTACTATTCATTTAGTAATTTTTACTTTAGGAATAATATTTCGTCATTTATCACTCACACGTTATATAATGTAGTATGTCTACAGTATTCAACCTACATTTTAATTTATTGTTTTCTAAATTAAATATTCATAATTTATGTAATTAATCTATTTGATGTACTTTATTAATTTCTCTTGTGATTGATGCTAAATGTAATTTAAAGTCATATTTTGTATATTTAAAGTCATAATTTTCAGTACAAGAATTGTCAAATTTTAATAATTTCAATTTTTAATATTTCTTGTAATATTATTTTGGGTTTATATGTTTATCAGTGTGCTATGACGCACGGAAGTTAAAGAAAACCTTGATTACTGTGATCAGTAACTATAGTAATTTTTTTTCATTTCTCTTAGTAATAGCAATTGTGATATTTTCTCTATTGCGATTTCCACAAACGAGTTTTAAGGGCGGGATTCATAGTCCCAACTTAAGCAAGAACTTCGTCAAGACGGTCTTGTTTCTTAAGAAAGCGATTTCCCAACTCCAGTTGCATAGTCGGTGTCCAGAGGATAGCTTCATGAAGTCGACGAGCTTGAATATGTGCTACTTCCGGCTTGACGAAGTAATTGCTTAAGTGGTCGAAGACACACGAACATACA
>PNEQ01036813.1:0-19195 GCA_003012365.1 Medauroidea extradentata | reverse complement strand
CATGCATCTACAATGACCATTGGTGGCTTGCATGTGTAATTAATACCAATGAAGAAAAACAAGAGGTCAAGGTTTCTTTCCTGGCCCCTCATGGACCTTCTTCATCTTTCACATACCCGAGGCATCCAGATATTTTAACAGTAACATCCGAATATATTTTGACAAAAGTAGACCCCACAACAGCAACAGGAAGAGTGTATAGACTGAGACTGACCCAATCAGAAATGCAGAGAGCGAGTGATAAGCTTCTGATTAGAAAAAGTGAATCAAAGTAATACTTTAATTCAGTGTCAGTACGAAAGTGCAATTACGTGTATTCTCCAATTAAATTGTGAGTGATGGTGCTAAAAAATTCACTTTTTTAATTGCCTTTAATTTGTTACTACACGATAACAAACAATGTGAAGGTAGTGTTATTAAATGAAATGTGTTATCTTTAGTACTGAGCAGTATTTCATCTTTGGAAGCCATCAATTAAGAGAGGTGAGTTAAGGTTTACTGATTTTCCACTGTACAGTCCAAATTTTTCACTTATCACAAAAGGTATTTAACATAATTATGTAAGTCTAATTATATAATAACTTTAATGTTTAAATGTGTTTAACTGTCATTGCCTTACTTATGTCTCTTACTAATATAGCCTGCAGTTGATTTGAAAACATTTGTATTGCAATAGTGTAAATTAAATGATTTGTACATAAATTATTTAGCTTCTGGCCAATACTCATGCTTATATAAAAATTAATATCCAGTGAACCCATTGCCATCCCAACTTCAAATTTGGGGTGCACATAGAGAACATACATAAGAAACACATATATTTTTTTTTGAATTTTTAAAAATACCATTTTTTGAAAAACTCAAGGTCAAACTTTATTTTGAACGACCTTGAACAGAAATATTTTTGTGACCCAGTCGATATTGACATTAATGGAGAGCTCACAAAAAAAGCTTTAAAATGAGCCCAGATAGAATTCTGTATCTTGCAAAGAAGCAAAGATAATTTACTTTATGTAATCTGTGAACAGTGAAATAATGGAAATTAAAAAATGCCGTAGAGTCAAAACCAAATAGAGTAAAAGTCTGGAAATTTAGGACGAAAGTTCTTTCATAGACTACTAAATATGTGCCAAATATAAAAAAAATTGGAAGGGGTCACGTCGAAAATGAATTTTTTTTCGTTGATTTGACATGGAATGACCCATTACTCAACATTAAACAAACACTTTAGCTACAGACAAGGTCTTTAGCATAACTGTTCAACCCAACGACACTGTCTGTCTTCTCCTCTCTCTACACATTCTTATTATTACTTTATACATTAATTATTTTCCCAACTCCAACCTCCTGACAATATAAATTGGTACAATAACAGGAGCTGAGAGAGGAGTCAGCCATGACCTATATTAATGAACCATCACAGCATTAGCCTGGAGCAATTTTCAGAAACCATGGAAAACCAAAATCAGGATGGCTGGAGCCATGAATCAAACCCGGGTCCTCCCGAACGCGAGTTAAACGTTTTACCATTAAGTCACCTCATTCAGTATTGTGGCAGACCTGGGATTGTTGAGTGTGGTACCTCAGCGCTCTGCAGATATTTTTAAAGAGCAAAAACCGAGGCGAAAACACACCTGTTGCATTGCATGAACTTTTCATAGAATATTATCTATAGACAGGCTACAAAAAAACCACAATAAAAAAGCACCAGGCAACCAGCATAGCAACAGGACCAAAAGTACTAGCTCAACAACTTAAGTACTGATTCAACAGATTCAGGACATCAGTGTTAGGCCAGCATGGCATAAGGTTGAGTAAGTAGGCTACATCTCAACTCCTACTTGCATCAGGACCCGTTATAGTGAATATCAAGGTGACTTAGAAACTGTTAACACTGGCCAGTTAGAAGAAACACTACTGCACTGAACAAAAGCCATTATTGTACAAGGAAATTTGTCACTATAAACATAAGGAAGTCAACTTTAGCTATTTAAAGCTAGCGAGGCTAAAAACTAAGTTCAACGCCTATGCTTCTTTTCACATTGCAGTCGAGGAAAGACAGTTTAATGCTGTATTCAACCCTATTTTCTGGGCTGAAGGGAATTTGAACAGCTAACTCCAGTGCCTTCTTAGCAAACAGCTTTACGAACCCCTAAATCTCCAAATTTCCGAACTCAATTTAGGGTGCAGCTTACACACAACCTAAAATTTTTTTTTGAAAGCTTGAAAACTTTTTTTTTTTTGCCATTTTTATATGACAAATGAAGGCCCATCAGCAGGAAACAGCCTTTAATGTAACAAATATTAGTTTTATACATGGTGCGGTTTACCATATTTACATGTGTACAACACACTCAATCTTGTTTACCAAAAATCAGGAAATGTACACTACAAACGATAACATGAATATAATAAAATATAGAGTACACAAAGCAAAAAACCATTGCTACTAATCACATTACATCCAGCAACATACTGAATGTTGCCACACATAATTAGTTACTGTGTGAATGTAAAGAAACCCATGCAGGTTCAGCAAAAATTCCCAGAAAAACACTGCATTTGATTCTTGAAAATTTATTTCCTTTACATACCATTTTACTAGTTAATTTACTTTGACCTCATCAAAATTCCTATTTAATAAACCACGTTCCGCTAACGGAATTTCTGTTTTACTCTCATATGCCAACATTATGTAAACATAAAACAGTGACAGATAATCAACATCAACTACAATCAATAGTATTATTTTTATATTTCAATATATTTCTCACATATTTTATTGTACTCATAAATTGGCTACAATTGGACAGTATTAAATAATATTTTTCTTACGTATTTACTGCTTTCATAGGTTGGCTATAATGAGAACGTTTCAAGCAGTCCGACTGTGGCAACAATAATGTATCCAGCCCTCATTAACTAGCAATAATGAAAACATACCAAGCATGTGTGACTTTGTATCAAATGTTCTATGATATTGTGATGCCTGCAATTGAATTTTAAATAGGCGGTATTTTAGCGGGCGTGACTATTTTATTATAAGAAAGCATCAGTTGCTAATTTTGCTATTATTTCATACATTTGATAGATTTTATTATTATTTGGGGGAATTTTTATCATATGTTGAGTTGAGTAAATAGTTTTTTCATACTTATTCAGGCTGCTGGTTACAAAAAAACATACATCTTAAAATTATATAAGTTATATGTCACACCTAAAATCCAAGCCAGCACCAATCATTTTCCTGCATGTCTAATTCTTTATTGTTGGTTGACTCACAAATGAAGTTTCGAGAATCCTCTGGGCATAGCATGAAGTAGCATCCTCAATAAACCTAGTGCAGCCTGTACTCAATATTTTTAATATTACAATTTAAAAGGCTCAAAACAATGCTGCTGACTATACATGTGAGTGGCATATACAAACAAGAACATGGTATCTGCAATTCATATCCTATCGTCTGTTTAGCAGAAATGTGGCTTAAAAATGACAACATAAATTTTCAATATTTTCCTTATTAATACAGTGTTTTAAAAAACAACACAAAAGCATAAATCACTAACAAAAATAAAGGAGGAGATGTGTTGATAGCCACTCATACAAAATTCACACCATCAGCAACTAGATATTACCAAGTTTGGTCGCCCATTGGTCGAGACAGTTTGGATGAAGTATAAACACAAGAATCAGAACAAACTCGTGAGCTCCATATACCTAACCCAAGATACCACACCTTACATGCTCACCGAGTATCTTAAATTCATATGCAACACATTTTCACAATTCCAAGGTATCATCATAATTACAGGCAATTTTAACGTCCTAGGGATAAACTGGATGGATCACCACTTCCAGGATAGCCTGCAGTGTTCTATAAAAAGTAGAGCAACGTCTCTTCTCAATTTCGGAGCTGAACTTACACTAAAGCAATTGAATCTTTTAGGGCTATCACAAAAATTGCTTGAACTCAGCTTTCCGATCAAGAAGACCAGGCAGTTCATTTTGTCACAGACCTATGCCTGAAATTTACATCACGAAGCCTTAAGGATCATCAGTGAAGTGTCTGTGTTCAACCCTTCCCAAAGCCTCTTCCCCAAACATATTTACAGTTACACACTAACTTAAGCGACCTAAACTAGGAAAAATTATCTCAATACATAAAAGGATATCAATGATAAAGTTAATTATCTTATTGACAATGTGAAAGAAGTAATAGTGAAACGCACCCCAACCTTTAAATCCCAACGTATAAATTTACATTCATTACCTTAACCCCAGTCTGGCCCTCTGGGGAACTAAACAATGTTGAAAGGTCTTGACGAAATACAAAATTTAACAGTTAAAGGTTGTGCAAATATTTTCACTCCCTGTTAACCAACATATATAATACCTGTCATAAGAGCAAATCCTTTCCAGCCTTCTAGAAAATGGCCATCGTAATTCTGACTCACAAAAAAGGAAACAAATCCAATCGTGACAAATACACGCCCATTTCTTTACCATGTACCATCTGTAACGTCTTTGAAAAAATCAAATATTATCATGTAATTTTTCACACTCTCATTATCTCTTTACTTATTAACATGAATTAATCCCTACAGAACAAGTTATAATATATTAGAATTCTATAATCTGACATACAAAGCAGTCATCTCAAGGGGCCCAAGCTGAGGGAATATACATAGACTTTTACAGTGCCTTTGATAAGGTCAACTACAAACTCTTAATAAGCAAATTTTCAGCAGCACACATTCATGACTGTCTAGTTAACCTGCTGAAATATCTTTCCAACAGAGCTTTTAAGTTAAGATACATAGTAAATTCTCAATTAATAAACTTATTTGTTTAGGTGTACCTCAAGGTAGCTGTTTACCCACCGGTTATTTATTATTTTCATTGATATCACAGGCCGTACAATATTCTAGCACACAATTTAAAAACAAGTACTTGCATTTTCACACTTGAAGACTGTAATCTATTTTAAATTTGTATTAATGCAACTACCAAACGAAGAGAAAATAATGATATGGCTCATAATCCAATATAGACCCAGCTCATAAGATTCACCAGGAAATATAAATGCATCAGTTTTAATTAAATCAACCTCTCGAGTACAAAAATTACATCAAAATCCTAGATATTTTACTTGATAAGATACTTTTTTTTTTCATTATTACATTGACTCATTGAAAAGATTTATCTATAGAATATTATGACTTGACACCTGTAATGTAGGCTATTATATGTTCAAAGTTATCTAGGAATCCCCCAGCAAAAAAAAAGGCTACCCTGCATGGTGATGATATAGTTGATGCTGTTGTGTCTAGCTATGGAAATATTTCTGGGCATCTAGATTAGTAGTCTATTATGACCAGATAGTTTGTGTCCCTTCACATTCTGCCAGGTCCATTCCCAGTATTTCTAACGGGCTCTGAGGTAGTGGTGATGGTATCAAGAGCTCTGGTCAATTTTTCTCTAATTCAGACGTCACTATGGAAGAAACTATGTTTCATATCATTAGCAAATCTAGGCCAACAAACTGTCATTCATGTTTGGTCAACGCATTTCTTGATAACGAGATGACCACGGTGGATTTCATCCATGATAGCCTTCTGTAACTAGGTTGGTATGACGAAAGTTACCCCCTTCATTAGCATACCTTCCACAAGGGAGGTTTCTCCTGGGTCTTTCCAATATGAGTGACTTGATAGAACCATTGTGGGTCATGTAGACCATAGGCCACCCCTCCAAAACCAGCTTATTTAACTCCTTAAGTGGCATTCGAGTTCTGTGGTAGTGTCCTTCTTGAACACACACACATACTGTCTCATGAAGTGCCCTGCATATTCAATTTTTTAAACTGCTAAGCTAAAATATCTTCTCTTTCCTTGAAAGGTGCGCTTCATAAAGCATATGGGGTATAAAATTGTTTATCTGAAATGTGTTTCATCTGGTAAGTGGATCTCATGAGTCACATTTTTAACTGCTGCAATCTTGGCAGTAGTTCTATATATTCTTGTTCCCTAAAATGGACACAAGGGGCTGGTGATCTGTGAGGAGAAGTATGTCTTTGCCTAGTATATACATTTAGAATCTATCACATGGCTAAGTAAGTACCAAGACCTCCTTCTCAATTAGCAAATGTTTTTTTTTCTCAAGCAGTTAGTGGTCAAGATGTGTACACTATTGTCACCACCTCCCCTACCCATACTGTTACATCAATTCTGCCCTTTTTCTAAGCATAGAGGCATGTGCTCACACGTGAATGTCCTTATTGGGTCATAGTTCAGAAAAACTGAAAAGCCAGCAAAGAATTTGTTTTACCTATTTAAAGGCAATTTCTTGTGGTTTTCCCCACAAAAATTAGTTACTCTCTTTTAGTAGCTCGCAAATTGGTGCAGTGATGTCAGCCAAATTGGCCACAAATTTCCCCATGTAGCTGACCATCCCCAAAAACTGCCTTACATTGGTAACAGACTGAAAAAGTTGTCTGCCTCTGATTCCTTCAATCTTGGCCAGATCTGCTTCTACTCTCTCACTGGATATAATGTGGCCAAGGATTTTAACCTAATAACATCAAAAAATACACTTGTGTTTTAAGATGATTCCTGCTGCCTCTAACATGAGGTGAACTTTACGTTCTGACAATGCTCTTTCTCATCTCCCCGAAGACCAATACATCATATATGTATATATAAAATCACTCCTGGCGTGTCTGCAAAGATACAATTCTTTTCATTGGGAAAATAGCAGGTACACTAGTGATTACAAATGACAGTTGATTAAAAAGAAATCTACCAAGTGGGTAATAAAAGTAGTGAGAGGTTTTGATTTCTCTGCTAGGAATACCTGCCAGTAGCCATAATGGTCATCAAGTTTGGGAAACACTTTCGCATTTTGGAGATGAGGTGAAGTTAGAGAGTTTCATGAACCTTTAATGATGTCTTAAGAGCTATGCGAGTGAAGTGAGGTAAAGAGACAACACATACACATCCGAGCAGGGATTTGAACCCATGACCTTACACACGGTAGACCAGCGTCTAACCGACTATGCTATGGAGGCCAGCCACGTTTTGGAGCTGGGCCAATGAATCATCCCATGCAGGAAAGATTGAGCACTCTATTTGAACACTGATATTAAGAGGTCAACACATAACCTGATTTCTACAATTGGTTTTGGAACAATTATAATGCCTGAACACCATTCTGTATGAATGTCCACTAAATATATGATGCCCATCTCCACCAGTCTATCTAGCTCAATTTTAAGTTTTAGCTGAATTGCCATTCTCTCTGGAGCATGTAATGAAACAAGTGCTGCATAATTCGTAATATTAATTGTATAGGTAACTGCCATTAGGCCAAGGCACTTGAAAAGTTTTGGAGACCTTTCTTTATTTGGGTTAAACTTATTTTCCACCTGGTTAAACTCTTCTACCCTCACAAGAATTCCTAACGACTCTATCGCAGACCATCCCAATAATGGTTCCTTCAAGTTTTTAACTCCATACACATACTCATTAACAGTGTTACCTTTCCATGTCACTAAAGTTGTGATTTTACCTTGAATTTTCAATTGTGAACTGTAGGGCCCATTACGTTTAGTACAAACCAGTTTGATTATAAGATGTGTTACACTAGCTTACTGCAGAACCAGTATCACCATAACATCTGTCCCAGTATCAATCTTGAACTCAACCACTTGTCTCCCAACTAGTATATGCTCTCCAGGATGAGCTGAATGTCTTTCCCTTAACCACAGCTAAGTACCAAATACTACCGGATAGGTTTGACCCTTGAACTTTGATATCTGTGAATTTCTCCCAGATTTACACAATTCCCCAAAATGACCTATCTTCCAGTAAATTCTGCAACTTTCTCTGAAGGCTTGACACTTCTCCATGTGTTCTTTTTATACATCTCTCGACACCTACAACATTCTCTTCTACTTAAATTTCTCTGAAAGCTACTACTGTCCTGTCTTGTTTTCTCCCCATTTGTTTCTACCTAACTACGTATGTGCACATTCTATTTATATTTTCTTGCAACGGTGTGTCCTGATTCGACTTCTTAACAAGAACATGTTTTTTGACCACTTCGGACTGCCTAGCTTTATTAACTGCTGTTTCTAACATTCGGGTTACATATAATTGTAATTTTCTGCCAACATCTTGTCCAAGAGTCCCAATAATAGTCTATTGTGTATAATTTCATTTCACATTGACTTGTGCTCACAATTCTCCATCAACAAATGCAATGCAATAACAAATACATCCACCAACTAGTCAAGCAACTGTGAACAAAGATTGCATTTCGCTCATTTGTAACTTACGTACCACTTTTGAATGAAATTATATATTTCACACATCATATGATACCAACTCATCCTTGGATAGGTTAAAACTATTTATAATCTCTTTTTCTTCTTGTCCCGTAATATATTGCTGCAAAGTCTACAGTAAAATAAATCACCTTTGCAGTACAAGTGAAGTTCAACACCCCAAAAGTGTAGTAACACTACCAATATAAATTAATGTCAACGTACTGGAGCACCAAGCACCAAATCAGAAGGGGATGTAATTCCTCGGTGCAGTGAAATAAAAATAAAAAGTGAGCAGACCAACCTATTAAAGGGGCCTAACAATCTGCCTCAATCTGATTCATACAAGTTTAAAGTCCAGAAACGAGAAAAAAAAATGTACTTATTTCATTACTATGGGTTTATACAAAACAGGAATAAATACTTCAATCCTAAGTGCCCATATAAAATAAACAAAACCATTTAAACACCAACAATTGGTGTGGGATGTGTGTGTGTGTGAACAATACAAATAGAAAAATTAACTAACTGTAGCTCAAAGAAACTCGCTAAAATAAAGTCAATAGAAAACGCAGTAGACAACAATATATAATATAAAACTAATCGGGTGTACTGTAAGTGATATATTGATTGGATCAGTGCTGCCATGAGTGCGGTGCATACCCTTGAATGAAGAAAATAAAATAAAAATTTCAATCAAAACAAATACTGACACTACTGCCTTAGTCACAAATAAAAAAAAATTAATAACTACGAATGGAGAGTTATTGTAACAACTAAAACACGAGCGCTTTGAGAACACAAAAAACAGGTCATTTATTAATTCACTTTCTAAATTCCACAGAAACAATAACAAACGGGTGTATTGAGAAAGTATCAAGAAAGACTGCTCTGATTTATAATGACAAGAAAAACAAAAATAAAAAACAAAGCAATATGGCCTCTTTAGACCTTAGAGAGCATTTTAGAAAATTAGCTAGTTCTCAACAACAAGTAACAACAAACAATTCTTGCTCGAAATAAAAAAACCATAGGGGTGGAGCTCAGTAAATCCGCCTTAAGGCGGCGGTCTACCCGAGCTGCCAGGCGGTGTAAGGAGACTCGGCTATGCCGATGGTAAACTAACCACTGTCCTTGTAGTCTGTCTTTCTCACATACATCCCCTCTCCAGTCGACACTCGCCACCCCTCCAAACTGCTCGGCCACTGTCTTCCAAGTCTCCCTCGTTCTCCGGCTTCAACCTTGAAATACTAGCAGCAAGCAGCGACTTTGCACTGCAGTAAGATCTCTACTCTATAGTTTCACTCTGCTGCCCGGAGAGAAACGCCAGCTCAGAACACAAACCAGATATTTGGCATAATTGTCTCCAAACATTTCACTAGCAGCACGTGACGAACACAACCCCATAGAAATCTGTGTAATGTGAATGTTTATCTTTTTTTCCTCCTATATTTTTAAAACAGTTTAATGACTCTTAGCTCAGTAACACTTAAGATATTATATTGAGGGAGCTGAGCGATAAATAGGAACATATAATTTGCTGCCTGATTGGTGGCATATATTTATCAAAGGAAATCTATTTCTATGACATCATAAGAAATAATATTTTGATACGAAATACGACAGTTGTGCGTTCAATCTCAGTTTATAACCGTTAATATGTTTACCCAGCATTGTTCCAAAATCTGTGCTGCGAGCAAAATGTAAAATGTATAAAATTGCTAATCTACAAATCAGCTATCTTACAATTACTTTTTACAAAAATGTACTAGGGAACAAATTGATAAAATTTATCCAGGCCCTATCTGTAAAATAAGTGGCATCGGTTTATTGAGAACACTTCAATAATACTGCTAATCGTAAGAAAAGTAAAGAGCTCTACACTCAGCAGAAAAGCAATATAGTTATCTTCCTTATCGCACAAATATTGCTTACTAAATTACTCCTTTATCACACTCTTCGACAAGCTTACAAGTATACATTCTACACTGGTAAATCACACAAAAACAAAACGTATGTCAGAAGACAAAAATAAGAAATATATAAATGCGTAAATAAATCTAATTTTCGTCACTGTGCGCGTATTTTTAAAATAAAAATTTTACGTTATCATTACTTTAACAAATTAAGATACGAATGCAATTAACACTTTTACACAAAGTTTAGGCCTACATTTACTGGAACTAACATGCGCCTATCTTTCAAAGTATTTTTAATTTCTGGATAAGAAACAGTAAATTAAAAGTGTCGACTAATATATTCTCAACACCTTTAACAAGTCTTAATAAGTAAATGTTTAAAATACACTTTGAAATAAACAAAACCTCTTAATTTTTACTGTACTATTTAAGTAATGTTTACTAAACATTTGTGAATATTTCAGTATGTGAGATAGTGATATCAATACCTAAAGCCTATAATATAATTATAGTGATCTTAAATATCCTGTGTGAGGGAATGAGAGGATAATATGTTAGTCGATATTTTATTACAATGAATAGAGATGATGGTATATCGCGAAAATGTTTTGTGTCGTTATACCCTTAAAACGCTGTACTTAATTGCAACACATATGATTGGGAGATGTACGTCTGACACAACGTAGCTCTGTAGACCAATAACAGGCATTCAATATTACAATAAAGTGATTCTTATTGACTCAGTCAAATAGGGCAATAGCTCCACCCACAAGTGAAAGCCAGTCATCTTCTGCTTAACTGAACGTACGTTGGAACCCAGCAAACTGTCAAGTTTTCCCGCGATAAACCATGATAAGAGACAGTGGAAAATCGCGAAAATATTTAGCATAGTCTACAATAAACTATAGTATATTAACCATGACATGTGTGAACAGTTTTGTGTTGAATCACACACGCTGTGTGTTCAATTTGTACAGTTCTAACTGGGCCTGTTGTAGAGAGAAACAATGCTTCAAATAAACCATAGCTAGAGATACGTCAATTTCGCGGATTCATCTGGCAGCAGCCTAGATTTCTCAGTCCTGTACACGCACTGGACACAGTCAATTATTAATTGGCTTATAACCGTACAAGCTGGTAGCACGCGATAGCTATACAAATTATTTCTTTGTTTACTACTAGCTTGCAGTAGTCAAATGCATTTTGTGACAGCCGCCTACTAATCACACACGTGATAGTGAAGTACATTTTTTGGCGTTCAACCTAACCTGAAATGTATTTGTGAAATTGACATACCTCTAACCATAGCCAATACAGATATGAAACATTCAGTGTTATATACAGCATGTTGGAACCTAGCAAATAGTAAACTATTCCAGCGATTTTCCAGTGTCTCTAACCATGATCTCTTAACAATGAGTTTTTTTCTTAGAATCTGTGAATTTGTAAAAGTGAATTAATGCCCCTGATTTTTTACACGTTCAAAATGCTAGTTTTTTTGTATATTCTTAAAAGGGCGTAGTAAATAATTCAACGCTAAAAGCGCCAATCTATAACTGTAAGCTTCTTGAAGCTAATAACGACTTGAAAAGAGGCGGAGCTTCAATCAGGTGTGGGAAACAATTCCCATCTCCATGGATACCGCAGCCGAACATAACCTTCATTTAGCTGTTTGACTTCACATGTCCCAGATCATATGTACGTCTAGAAAAGTTATTATTTGTTTGGAATTTGCCGTTTTTTTTTCTTCATGTAAACATTAATCTTATGTATTTGCGTATCTTAACCTTTAAATTGAAACTAATATTTTTTACCCTTGCGTGTAAATCTATGAATGCGCAACATTTTTGCTTTCTGCAATTACCAACTAACAAATCAGCATGTTTGTAAACAAGATTTGTTTCCCACAGTACTTTTCCCCTGCGGTAACGTCAGGGAGCATGTACTTCAAGTCGTCCATTTGCGAAAGTCAAAAAACAGTAATCCTAGAAAATAATTTTAGCCAATGTTTTCAACAAAATAGTTTCCTGTGTTACATACATCTGAGGCACAATCTCTGACGCCGGAACCTCTTGCATTTTACTGCGGCGAAATTGATCACGCGAAACAAATTAATATTTCTGGATAAATATTTACTCATAAAGTTGGTAAATACCATTATCTAGGATTGTCGTCTTGTATTTTATCCACATCGGCTTCAAAAAAGTGTAGAATTCAATTTTTTTTTCAGTGTATATTTATCTACACGCACTCTTAACTGCATAGCAAACTGACGGAACAATCCCACACTCGTTATTTTACTTAACGGTTTATAAATAATTCATACATATTTTATATCACTTTTACAACTTAACTACAATTTTATGATGGCAGAAAACTAGTTCAAATGAAATTCACATAGACCTAAGAAGATAAGTGTGACGACAAAAACAAAAGAAGTTTCTTAGCCGGATTTTGTAAATGATTTGTGTACCTTCCGACTATAAGTTTGAAGTAAAAGAATATTGTCCGCTCATTCTCATAAATTAATCCTACCGGTTTGAATATATTCACGTCTGTTACTGTTTACTACCCAATTTAACTGCATAGTAATTCCAATATACCCATATGCAGTAATAAGTTGGCGATAATGCAACCACATCTTTGCAACCAAAACCGGTCAATTCGCGATATTTTCACACATTGGAATAAATATTTGCTTCACAGTCTGTTACAGATGGCTGTATCATAAGCATTTTGTATCGCAGTTTAAAAAATATAATAAGTTGATTTGTAAGACCTTCCCTGTGCTGAGAATAGATAATGTATCTCGTAGGTAATACTTTATTTATTTATTTAAATAAACTTAGTTCACAACTTCTCTTTTTTTAAATATACTTCTTGAAAATCAGTCATGGTAGAATATGTGCATGCCATTGTTATGTATGGAAAGTTAAAATGCTGCATAAAGTTGATGAGAGTCCAATTTCGAAAAACATAAATCAAGCATTGAAATCAAAATGCACAGCGGCTCTATATTTTAACTAACATTTAAACTATGTTTTGGGAACCCACGTACTGCAAGGCCTTTCCAGTGCTTAACTAATTTTTGTTTCATGCATGATCGCGGCTAATTAGTTTCCATTGACTTTATTTTCTTTAATTAGGCGTATTAAAATTTATTGCAAAACTCGAGGCTTTACATTACAATACAGCTTGTAAACTCACAGAAGCAGCAAATTTTAATGTTCGCTGTGCTCTTTGGGGTTTCTTTCCACTGCAGGTATTTAAATATATTATATGGAATTACGCGTTTGGAAGTTTTGAACGTTACGGTACTGGAAACATTTCATTTTAGGCTAATTCACGAAGATAAAATTGTTTATGTTCCCAAATACACTTCATATTACAATATTTTTTCTTGGCAAGTATTTGAAGTGCACTATTGATTATATTAGTGTGTTAATTATGTAATGAAAGTCTTTTTACTACATGGAAGTCACATGAATATGTTGACAATTCTAGACCTCATATTATAAATAAGTTTTTATAAGTAAATTGATTCAAAAGAGCGTAAATAGGCCCCAAATATTAGTATTAATTTTCACAGAACACAAAGAGTTACATTTCAGTGGATGTGAAATATGCTCATCATTCCTTTTCTTTCTTCCTTCAACCTGTTCAGATCACTAGCGGTGCAGTTGGAAAGGCTGTTGTGCTTGCTTAATCGACCAATCTCTGAAAATATGTGCAAAACAATCAAAAACTCTACGATCTTGAATGCTATAGTTACGTTATTTTCAACTGTTGTGGTTGTAAGCGATTCTTCACATTCGTTTTGGAATGTTTTGTTGTCAGATATATTAGCTGCCCGAACAGCATCACTCACTACAGTACGTGGAGAAATAGTAACAATTCAATGTGGATTATTTTTCCACTGTTAGGAACGACGGTAACGTCCAAAAATTAAAGTTATTTTTTCCTGTCTCCTGCAAACAACTAATTTGTTATAGCCATTTCTTATGTTTCTTTGGCTATGAAATCCACGAAGTGTGAGATGTCTTCAGCATCAGCATTTTGAAGAATCATGCATTCCTCGTAAGTCCTTTAGCAAAAATAAACACTGAATTATAATCTCAAATTAAACACACACACACACCCTACTATATTTTTGTCTCAATTTTTTTTTCGTTCTGTCTTTGAACTTTTATACTTTTAATATTAACTTAACCTGCATTTGGAAATTTGTTTAAAATTTTTTATTATTTTATTTTGGTTGGTCCCAAAATAAAAACCACTCGGTTTAAGAATCTATCTATAAACAGTACCCTAAATAAGTGTTCCTACTATACACAAGATTATATTTCAGAATACATAATTTTAACACTTTTATAAGGGCAAGCAGCTTGTTTCCTCAGCCAAAAATTAGGTGGTATGCGGGAGAACTTATTTAAATTTGTAAACTGACTTTGACAGCTGAAAGTAAAGTTAGCTAATTTAAACAATTTGCTAGGTTAGTTGAAAGTAGTACGGCAATTTTTATAGTAAATTCAGGGTCCAATAATATTTTATTATTTCTGCATTTTATCACAGTGTAGTATTATGCTACTGAGAATGTGGCTTATTTACGTGTCGCAATGTTGATTCCTCGTACCACATGGGGGGGCCGTGGTAGTTAGTGGCTAGAGTGCTCGACTTTTCTGACGGTTTTCTTGGGAAACTTTGCTTTCCCCCGCTCTTTCATTTCGGCAATGCTCCATTCTAAGCTCTTACCTCGTCACCATTCAGAGTGAGACAACAGTCTACGGTCTGCACCTCCCAATACCATCGTCTCGGTGGTGGTTCCCTTACACTTGAATAGTACATCCCCACACAATATTTGTTTATTAATTTTTAGCTGGCTTCATTTTAACTTATACGAGCATATTGTTAGCCTTAATATTCTAGTGTTAAAAGTACTCCCCAACATTTTCTATATTTAAAAATAAGTATTTATTTGCAATGTATGTTGAAACATATGAAATTTAAAAGGGTTTAGTAGAAATCGATATGACCGTTCAAATATTTCGGAACCTATATCACGTTTTACATGTATTTGTTTGCATTTTAAAGCTCTATATTGTTTGTAAATGTCATTTGAACTTCAAAAATCTTTTGAATTATTTTTTAATTGTCAACATTTCAAATGTACCGAATTTAAGTTTATTTTACATAAGGGAAAAAATTTGTGGCAGAAGGTTTTAATATTTTATTTACTTAAAATATTAATGAGTTTTCTGGGATTCTACAAAACTTAATGCCATTAAAATATTGATATTTGAATAATCTACATAAAATATTAAATAATGTGTAGATATTGCATTTGTTAGAAAGATCTTATGGAGAGTTCGATAACATGACAAACGTACATGCTATGGAAGTTATTAGTTTGACCCATGAGGGATTAGAATGAAGTGTTTCGAATTAAATATAAACTGTATGACTACAAGTTTTCATGATAAGTTGTTTACCACAGTGTTTATTTAAACGTGATTGATGACAATACATAAGTCATAATTTTGTAAACTATCTTAAGTTGTTAGTTTCTACCCTGACTTAATAAGGCACTGATGGAAGACAAGAAAAAGGCAGCGAAACTACATTAATGTATGATAGTGTTCAAAACTATCATTGATGTCTTGTCTCAAAAACTCAAATGTCCTCTGAAAAAAAATTTGAGAAAAATAGGAAAAGACAAGCACTTTGTGTACTAACTCCTTTAAAGAAGAGCAGACGGAAAGTCTGCATGTTCACTGCAGAACAATTTACTTGAAATTCGGAAATTAAATTGCCATTTTAATGAATAATCTGGACGCAGATTTACAAGGCACTTGTTTTATTTCCCGGTTGGTAGAGCTCCTAGATATTTTTTCATTCGGACATTTTTCCAGATGGTGCAGCTCGTCAACGATTTTTTTTTTCTGTGATCTCCTGTTTCCTCCGCCAGTCCATTCCTGCACTGCTGCATACTTCTGCCAACCATCCACGTCGGCTCTAAGATCATATAATTTATGTTAAGAGCCACTCAAAAATCTTGACTCAGCTCTACATTCGGTTGCTGTCAGGTTTTGTCGATGACGTTATTTTTAAGTATCTTAGCAAAATAAAAAATTTTGAATCTTCTAGAATAGAGTTGCTAAAACTGTAGTCCGCAAAAAACTTGTGGTTAGTAGTTTGAGGCTTAGTGGTTCACAACGTTACCTGTTTTTTTCTATAGGTCTATTTTAAAATTGGTGTTGTAATATACATTTATTTTGGTTCTTCCATTATATTAAGAATTTATTTTGTAAATTTAATTGTTAAGTACTACTTGATGTTGTACTCGTTTGGTCATTTTACCAGACAAAACTTCTTGCACAATCTTGACCCCTATCAGTACTTTATCCATCATTGTTACTGCAAATTTTGACAGCCATTGCAACAGATAAGCAAAATATTAAGAGTTGTATTCATAACTATTTTTAACGAAGTTCAATCTCTAGCCAAAATTGATTTTGCCACAGTGACCATTGGCATTTTATCTTTCATAAAGCATTTATATCGCCCTCTACACAATTCCGATTTGATAATGCAAGGTTTAATTTAACAAAGCAGAACAAGAAGTGTATAAGGGAGATTATTCTTGTATGGATCTGTATGTTAAAAATTTAAAACAAACATGGTTGTTTTGTGTTCAAAAGTTCTAGTTATACTTAGTAAATAATTAGAAAGTCAATTGTTTGTTTACTTATCTTTCATGATTTTAATAAATACAATGTTCCTTGATTACCTGCGGTTTATAAGAATATTTCTAAACCAATATTTCGCAAAGGTCATGAATTACCATAGAACCACAAGTAACATGTACTATCGACTTACTATCACTACGCTAACATTTCATTACATATACTTCATCTTCCGTATTTGAAATACCGCTCAACAGTTTGCTCGTTTTAACAATTCATGAAACGATATTTTTTTTATTTCTCCTGTTACATTGATTAAATAAAAACAGTATATCTGGTAATTTATAAACTATGAGGATTTTTTCTCACTATTGTAAACAAACAACATGCATTTTCAAAGAAAATATGGTGTAGTGTAAGTGTAATTCACAATCTGTATAAAATAATTTTCTTTCACAGATTATGTGTGCCACTGAAAACGAAAGGGTGTCATACAATAACTCATGGAAACAGAGACGATGTTGTCAAACATTTTTGTAACTCATTACAATACTGTGAGTGGCTAGTTGCCACTGAACCTGGTTTAAAATTATCTGTGAATACTAATAAATAAGTTAGTACCACTTAAGAAAGCAGATTTTTTATTTCAAAATAGTCCTTTGAAAAAACGAGACTAAAATGAAAGCGTTGACGTTAAAATGTAATAGCTAAAAATGCTTTCCGGAGTATGTGTATTGAAATCCTGATCCCGCCATCCTTATTTCTGTTTCCTTTAGATTCTGTAAATAGCACAGGCTTTCTACACAAAAACTATACCTACCCTTAGCATTATTTTACAAGCACCTATAAGTTACCAAGTTACTGAAATATTATGAGATAAAAATAAATTTTGTTCTTGGATTAAAAATACTTCAAAAGAATTACTGGAACATTTGAGTTTTTTAAATATGGTGTTTGGTTAACCGTTAAATCAAGCTAGACATTAACATTTGCGACCTAGAAGATTACATTTCTTAACATTGGGTTTTAGAATGAGTAATTTTGGACGATTTAAGTGTGGGATTTATGACATGATAAAGCAAGAAGTGACTGTAACTAATAACTGTAGATTCATTCTGTGACCACAGCTATAGCTGAACATTGTGCAAAGCTGTGAGAAATGAGTCATCGACATTTTAATGAACACTTTCTGAAGAGCAAATGTCTTGTAAATGTGCATTTCAATTTCTTTTCTGTTTTACCCTATTTTATAACTACGAAATATAAAACACAATAAAAATCTTTAAACAATTAGGAATTAGGAAGTAAGTATCTCCCGATTTAAGAAAACGAGAACCTGTTCAATATCTTGTGTCTCGACATGACAGAAAATAATGTAAAATGATATATTCCCCGGGCAAAAGAGAGAGAGAGAATTTGTTACTATGCCGCTGCTAAAGAAGTAAACGACATTTTTTCTAAAAAATGTGTTATAGAACCTATGTAACTGATAGCTAAAAAGTCCCCAAATGCAAATAAAAACTTTGGCTAGCTCAACGTTGTTTCAACGGAATTGTTGCACTACCAAAGAAAATGCACGTGCATAATAAAAAATATAAAGTTACATATAATATATATACATCATATATACAATATTGCAGGCAATAAACTAGAGTAACCAATTAGTAGCAAACATTTTAAGTTCAAAATTTCAAACCCATCGGTGATCGTATTAATGATGACTCAGAACCATAATAAGAAATGAAGGATTATTTTAGCATAAGAAACGAAAAGATGCCGAAATAAAATTGCTTACAAGTAAAAACGTCACTCAAATACTCAAATTCCCCGTAGCAAAAACTGGGAAGATCTCACCGGAATCAAATCAAACGCAGATTGCGGTGATCTGGAAGTGAATAATCATTAACAACTTCGGTCTTCATCGCCTATCAGTAGAACATTTCTTTGCTTTCATGGCGTAATTGGAAACAAGTGTGTGTGTGTGTGTGTGTGTGTGTGTGTGAGTGCGTGTGTGTGTCTGTGTGAGTGGGCATAAGATACCTTGTGAGGACATTCGCCAGTTTGCTGAGCAACGCTGTGAGGACATTTTTCCTTGCGAGGACCGGGTGCCGGTCCTCATAAGGAACGGTCCTCATATTCGTATTCTACCGGCTATTCTGAGTTCATAAATATATAGGACATTGTATTTCTAGACGGTCCTCATTTTGTTGTTCAAATGCTGGATTTGTAGTTCAGCAGTTTTCCACCAGACGGTATTCTAGTCAACTTGC
>PNEQ01036799.1:0-29595 GCA_003012365.1 Medauroidea extradentata | reverse complement strand
CTCTAGACTACGTCAAGTTGAGCACTTGCATCACCCTTTAATGTTTACGTTTCGAAGTTGAAAAGGTTACTGGAATGAGTTTAAGTGGTTAAGCAGTGAGTGTTCAATGTACAAGTGAACCATTAAATAAAGAAAACTAAACGGAAACTTTTTTCTTCTTTTTTATATATATGCCCACTTAAATGTTTTCTCTCTAAGCCGACACCGTTTGAAATACTTCAGGCTATCCGGGCATGTAAAACAAAAGGGAAGTATTTCTAATTTCTAAAGGACTTGTCAAAGTCATGGCTCGCTGAAATCAGCTGCCGCCGGTAATGGAAGGTAGCTGCAAGGAATAAACAACACCACAACGTAGACGTGAAGTAGGAGCGTAGCAGACCCATCACATTCTGGCGTCCCCGGAACAGGGACATCTAGACATCAACAACACGGCGACGTAGACGCAGAGCAAGCCCCGTCACAGTGTGTGTATTTAGTGGCAGTTTTAATTTAAAAGTTCGAATATACTGTGCATGCATTTACGAGAATCGTAACGGTAATAGTGCTGCCGTTAGAGTAGACACAGAGAAACTGGTGTTATAAGACGTTTACTCGCATGTATTTGTAACTAAGATTACTACTGACTATAGCATACATTCAAAACCCGTGCATCTAATGAATTGTAGCTCAAATTTATCGGAGCAGTGTAACGTAAATGTAAACCTTGTACAAGCCTATGTAAATAACAGTATGTGGCAATGTTGATGTTTCCATGCAGCGGAAAGATATAAACTGACAGAAAATAGAAATTAATCAGGGCTTTTTTGAGTGCTCACTTTATTCCGAATCACCTATAGAAGCATCTTGGACATTTTTTGATATCAGTCACTGAAAGTCCTCAGAAGATGGCATTAGCTGCACAGTGAAACAGTTGCAAAAAAGAGAGCCTCAAAATGTGTCATAGTAATCAGATAACAGTAAATAAAGTATTCCATTTCTGTAGTGAAAATTGAACACATACATTCAAGTTTGTCAAAAGGAACTGCTTCACGGCGTGTGACATGAGTTATCACGACAGTTTTTAAAAGTCAAGACCATCCATGGAACATGTGGCTTTCATAAATTTACTACACCGTCACATGATGTCGTTGGAACCAAACACTTTACTTTTGATCAAAATTTTACCTTTGTTCACCATTTCAGAGAAATCAATCAAACACTTGTCACAGCTCTCCATAAACTCGTACATTTCTCGTCTATATGACGATCACTGGTTCTTTTGAATAGTTGAAAATCTTAGTTATGAATGAAGAGGCATTAGACAATTTCTTACATCCATGTGAATCATCACCATTCCACTGGCTTGTAGTTGGCAGAAAAGACAGATAAAATGTTCTACTGTATCACATTGTAGTAGTACCTACTTTAACCTAACCATTATAATATTATTGTTTATATTGCATGTACTCAAAAGTCCATAGCATCACATACGGTAGAGAGAAAACATATACATATATGTATATAAACACACACACCACATATAAGGTTCCTTCGGGGCTCGCATACATCATGTCCAACCAAAACGCCCCAGAAAAAATTTGTGCCCAATCACCATGCCATTAGTTCATCGCTACTGCTAATTAGCAGTGACGAAAAGAAAGTGAAGCCATTTTAGCTTGTTAAACAGGTCTCGCTGTCGCATGGGTCACCCAACCACATCTTACGAGTGCGGCTCCGACACATCCTCATCACTCAAATGATCAAACAGAACTGGGGAGAGTCCAAGGCATGCGCGGCTGACCAGGGTGTCATGGCCTCCAACCCAGCGCACTAATCCTAAAGGACCTCTTTTAATTATAACATCCTATACTAGCTGCACTGAGCCTCTCAATTCAAACTATACAACTCCTAGCTATACGTACATAAAACACAAAATTCCAGATTGTACAAAAAACATAGTGATATGAAAAATTACACAAAACACCAAGGGCTCCACTGGCAGAGTGATACAAATTGGCCACCGCCGGAAACTTCGTGACAGGATATTCCTAGAACTCAAGGCCCTATGTCCAGCCTCACGTGCTGCTCAGGCGCCAGCCTGTTGCACATCTGGGCATTAGCAAAGGCCAAACTTATATGAAAACTGAAAACAAATATGCCTTAAGGCTATTAAATGAGATCAAAAAGTTACTTAATTAAAATTCAGGAAATAAAAATCAGAACAAAACGAGACTAGTTTCAAGTACCTACGACAAAGTTGACTAATTAAAATTAATAAAAATTATTGATTATGAAAACTAAGCCTATGTAGCCCACCTAAATAATTACTGTTTAGTTAGTTACAGAGTTAAAACTGAGATGGTACAATGCTGATTTCAAATTAGTTATAAAAAGATTTTATTTTAAAATTACAGCTTCTTGCTTGATGGCATTCTATCGCAGGACTAAAGTTCATACAAGTATCTTGATGTTAGAGATAACTGTAGCTATACAACATAATAAGAAAAAAAAAGAGAATAATTAATTAGTATTTAATTAATGCGATGAATTCTCGGCGAACATCAATGCACTTGCACTCAGCAAGTCGGGCAGGCTCACCACTTTGACCGGACAATTACGAAATGTAGGGCTTCACTTCATATTGCACACAATTACTTTACCAAATTAAGTCAAAGTAAATGGTAGCTGCCTTAGTGAGTTGGGAGCTCTTAATTGTCGGCTGGCATTGTGTTCGGTGTTAGACTTACACAGGGGTCAGGCAAACAACATCTAAAATGAAAAGTGGAAAAAAAAAAAAACCTACATGGCTGGCGAGACCAGTTACTCTACAATATTATTTATGATGTTAATCTATCAGCAACTGAAGGCAGTGGTTGGATGTGGTATTTCCTCAGATAAAGAAGTGGACTTTGCTGAAATTCAGTTTTAGAAACATTTCAACTCTTAGGACAGTCCAGGAATGTCATTTGTATGGTTCTTTTAAGATGAAGCTTCACATATTATAAAGGTCCGTTCTATTTTTCTTGCACTGATATGGAAGAATAAAACATATGTTATAATAAGTGGTAAAATTATTTCAAAAGTCACTGATTTATCTTGTAATATGTTAAAACTTAGGGAAAGGATTACTGTAAAACCTTTAAAGATGAACTTTCTTAACTGTCTTCTGTAAAATATTAGTGTTTCCAACTTCAAAATTTTTCCACTCAAAATATGCTCTGTTCATATACAGTAATATTTGCAGCAATGAGAAAAAAAATTAATCCATTCGGGTAATTTTCTTTGAATTAGCTACATTGTTTGACTTACAGAAAAGCTGTCATATTGCTAAAAAATTTATTTGCTGAAAATATAATAAAACATTTTTTCTACACTCCTTTAACAGTGTTTCATGTTTGACGAAATGAAATACACACTAACAACTTTTGCCTTCTGTTAAAAAAACCCCTATAAGGAACACAGAACAAAAAATTTACTGTATCGCTTTTCATGTACTTTGGTGAAAGTTACATACCCAAATATTAAATTTCACAGAAAAGTTTGTCTGTGGGTGACATTTTCGTAACTTATTGGGTGAACAGACATGGAATGATCCAAGGACCCTCAGAGGTGTCAATATTTACTGAAGTTAAGTGAAACTGAGTGTACCAACCATGTACAATATAAGTTCCTTACCAGTAGGTACTCTTTGCAGCTTTCCAAACGGATCAATTTTAAAAACAAAAAAATTTTAATGTAAAATTTGTTGAACACCACTACACAAAGAAAACTTTCCAACTATTATGTAATACTTAATATCTAAAATGTTACATTGGATATCTAGATTTTGTAGAAAAAAATCCTTACAGCATATTATTATGTAGTTACTGTACCTTAAAAAATGATCCATGGAGAAGTTCACAAATTCTTTAATAAAGTACAATCCCTATATTACACTTTCTAAAGGGCAAACAAATATAGTGTAGATGTGAGGAAAGTGTAAATGGAAGGAAATTCCAATAACTGTAAAAAAAAACATCAATTAAAATTTTTTATAAGATATAGTCGAGCATCGCTACTACGACAAGCCACGGTTCCCGAGAAATTTTTCGTAGTTGCATTTTGCCGTAGTTTCCGAACTACCCAACTTCTATCACTTAAAAATTTTTTTGTTGCAAACGGTCACCAGCATAAAACACACAATTTTCAAGAAAGTAATAAAAACAATTTTCAAGAAAGTAATTATGATTTCATTTAATAGGCATAATATTTCTGAAGCAACTGATATCACACAAGCCTATAATAGATACAAAGTTTCCAAAAAATTTAACAGCCAGTGCGAGCGACGAGTGCCGCAGCGTGTATAGGCAGCGTTGCGTAACAATGTGCGGGCCTATATCCTTTCTCGTGATGTACTTTACGGCTGGTCGGCTGCCATGCGGCGGATAAATGATATGAGGTAGCCAAAAATGCTGAGGTGGACAGTACAAAAGACAGTGTTTTGCTGTTTTGTCAAAATGCACTACTGTGCAATGTACAGCTGGTTATTCTAGCACAGTGTTCTAGCATGCATCATAAAATAAAAATGAATTACTGAAATGTAAACACAACTCGCCGGCACAAAAAGACAAAGGGTTGAGGTGAATGTAGTGTTACTTTTGTCGTAGTCATGTAGCAATCAGTTTGACAAGTGCAGCATTTTTTTAGCATGCATGCTCTTATTATAATGCTGTGGCACGCATCAAATAATTTGTGCGCTTGCATGAGACATGTAAAAATCAGCTTGGACAGCTGAAGCTGGCTTGTTTGCCAGCAAAAATGAGCGACACCAACATTGGTAGTTTCTTTATTTTCACGCCGTGAACTGTCTTTAGCAGCGGCACAAAGTTAAGTTCCAAGCCAATAAAAAGTAACAGAAGTGGATGCACGTGTCCGCATTGACATTCAGCAAAGTCACAAGTTTGTGGTTTTATTCCGGCAGTGTTCCAACAGAAAAAGTGTCTGACAGACACGAGTGCTACCAACACCTAGACAAGACATTTAGTTGAAAAGCAATGTTGAGGCTAGACATGCTCGTTTTCACAGACGGCCCACCACCCGTGGATTTTTTCCTTTGTTTTAATTTTTCTTTCTTCCCCTTCAGCTGTCCAAACAGACTCATTCCAAGACAATACACTCTTCCTGATGGTGTGTACGATAACAATGCAATGGCCAGCCCTCAAGGATTTATTGCTTCTCGCTCAAGTTCATAGGATGTTTAGTATGTTAAATTATAATTTATAAGTAGTGTATAGTAAATTAAATATTGAAATTGCCATTAAACTAAAAGACAAAAAACACGTATGGTCGACTGTGTAAGCATGAAGGTGAATGACTTAGAACAGCAAACATGTGACACAGAAAACAGTAATGCCAATGTGTCCTCTCATTCGCCATCCTTGCTGCTTATCTCAAAAAGCTGAAGGTCTTTGGAGTAAAATACGAGCTGTAGCAAGCTAAGCAGAGATAAGCACGAGTAGTTGTGTTTGTGTATGGGTGCGTGTGAGCGAAAGAGACATCGCTATCGTCTCTCCCAGAGGCATTTCTTCTGTTTGAGAGGTGTGTGTGTGTGTGTGTGTGACTCAGGTATAGCACAGCCGGCAGCCATTATTCTTAGTGAAGAAACAGCACATGTCCCCCATTCTTCAGTCAGAACGAACAGTTCTTGTTCCAAATAGCCATGACGTCATCCGAGCTAAGTGGAAGCTTTTTGGGAGCGCCTGACAACAGTGTGTCTGGCAGGAATTATTTTCCTAACCTACTGTAATATACTGTGTTATGATTGGTGGCCTGGGGGAGGGTCTGGCATCAGACTCTTTCCTCTTTTTATCTATCCACCCCCTCCCCCCACACACACACAAAGGTCACGTGTTGCAAGCTGGCTGTTTATTTACAAGGTGGTTGAAGGAGGGAGAGTGATATGTATTCTTATTGTACTCCCTTGTGCGAGCATCCGGGCAAGCCTCTCCTTGTCAACCATATACAGGATCTAGGCTCAAGCAACAGAACAGCAGGCTGATGCGCCCAACCACACCGCCGAGGATCTAGGCGCTCACACTGAGAATTTATCATTTTCTAGGAGACAATTCACGTTTTATCACCGTTCGGTTACTTAGCATTTGCGAAAATTCCAGGCCTCTAATTATTACTGAATCCTAATGAACATACAGCATTTTAAATAATCTTCCCTGCTTGCAATATGTTAACTTTTTCCACTTTATTCCTTTTAAATTTAATTTTTTTTTGGCGGGATTGAGAATATTGTTGTAGTTGCGTTGTCGTAGTAGCCGATGTCGTTGCGGGGCTAGACTGTAATTCATAATTGTAGCACAGATATAATATAAGACCTGTCTTTCTAAATAAAATATAATCAGTGTGATCTATACTACTGACATTGATTAAATTGCCCTGCTGTTTTTAGACTCTTTGTAAACACACACAGGTACAGTCACAGTTATCTCTCTGTCGTAATTTCATCCTTCTTCCGAGATATCAACAATAAATTTGTAAGTAAAATGTAACTGTTAGCCTCATAAAAAAGTAAATGTAAACCAGGGGCAGCAAGTATCAACTGAAGTGTAAATGACAAGAATACAATACATTATAAACACAGGGAAAGTAATGGGAACCGGAAAAAAATTCTGTATGTAAGAGTAAAATGTAATTTAGGGGAATGTTCAATCGGAGTTATACTGTATTGGATCCCCACGCCAATCAACTCCATCGGCCGAGCTTTTAAGTTTGTAAAAGATTACTGCATCGAAGCCCTAAATACTGTATTTAATAACTACAGTATTTTCTCTTGTTTTCACGTTATCCTGTATATGCGACAGATTCAAACCATACTCCATGGATCTCACGAGTGCTCAAAAAAGAGCTTGGTATTAGGTGCTTACCAAATCTTTCCACAAATTTAATTATGTATTACGTTTAAGTTACCTAAATTCAATTTTAAAAATTTTTTACTGCTATTTCATAAATAATGCACACAGCAATATTTCAAAATTTTAAGTGAACTTTCTATCTCTAATAATTTTCTTGTACTGAAATATTCTACTGACCTCTCATAAAAACTTTAATAATTAGCTCTGGGACATCATCCATGTCATCCACATCTGTTGTTGGTTTCAAAGGAGATAAAAGAATTGACTCCATTTCTTCAAGACCACATATGAGGTTTAGGAAACTCCCACTAGGTAGTGTCTGTGGAAAATGATGTATACTAATTATTTACTATACACTGTAACTAAAAAAGTAGGTAACAAATATACATTGAAGTGCAGTATACTTATATTTAGAAGCGCACACAACCAAATACACAAGCACAAACATACACCATCCACACATACGCACGAGCACATATTTATGTACCAAAATATAAAAGAATTTAACACATAATTTGTAATACATTTTAATGAAACTAAGATTAAAGCCCATCCACACACTGTAGAATACAATTTTTAAGTTTAACTACAGTAGTTTGTTTACTGTTTTTTCTAACTAGGTAGCTTACCAGCCGACATTAGATGGACTAAGTATCTGTTGCAAATGATACTAGATGTAGCTGCTTTGCTAGTTGTACTCAAAGCACTGTCTCCAAAATACGTAATGTGTATAAACATTTGCTTGTTCAGTCATTAGAATAGCATTAGATTGTTTCCTGCATACTAACATCTACAATTTCCTCATAATCTCATCATACTTTATACTACATACTGAGTAAAATTTTGCTATCAAAATTCTGTAGTAAAAAATCATCTAAAAATAAATTTGCAAGAGTTTGTTTATTTATATAAATATATCTCCAAACATGTGAGAAGAAATGTAAACTAGATCGTGCTTGCCTACAAAATAAATTTGTTTTTTTCTGACAAACATCAATAAAAAATATGAATGTGCAGAAAAACAGTATTTTGCTGTAAGTACTGGTGTAAAGAAAAATTTATACTTTAAAAATGTCCAAGGTTTTCAAGTAAAAATAACAAAATCTTTACTTTTTTTTTTTTTAATAAAGCAAAGTAAGTTTTTATGTCTCTTTGAAAATACAAGCTAATGCACTAGCAATATTTGGAACACTAAAAATCACAATTTGCACACCTCTATTATTAACGTAAAAGGAAATAATTATATGTAAACTTGTTTGCATCCCTTTTTGAACAATAACCAAACTACTTCCAAACAAGCTGAGAAATTAAAAAATCCATTAATGTTTTACTGTGACTGTACTGCACAAGAGAAAAAAGTCTAGTGTTGACACATTAAGGGCATGGGTCCGAGTTTCTTCGCATTTAATGTCAATTATTTATTAAAACATAAATGGGAGCCGATATCGTAAAATCGCCTCGTAACTTTGTTATGACTAACTTAAACTGCATATAGGTGATTCGGAATAAAGTGAGCACTCAAAAAAGCCCTGATTAATTTCTATTTTCTGCCAGTTTGTATATTTCCGCTACATGTAAACATCAACATTGCCACGTGCTTTTATTTACATAGTCTTGTACAATGTTTACATTTACGTTACAGCGCTCCGATAAATTTTATCTACAATATGTACTCATTAAATGCACGGGTGTTAAATATGTGCTATACTCAGTAGTAATCTTAGTTATAAATACCTGCGAGTAAACGTCTTATAACACTGGTTTCTCTGCGTCTACTCGAACGGCGCTATTACCGTTACGAATCTCGTAAATGCATGCACAGTATATTCTAACTTTTAAATCAAAACCGCCACTAAAAACACACACACGCAACTCAAGAATTCAAGCATACTGTAATGAACGACGACGACGCACGTAAAGAGAAACAATAAATAACGTATTTTCTTAATGTGTGAAACAGGGGAAAAAATGCTGTTTCTATTTCCAGATACTCAGGCTGGTGATCATAAAACATAACAACTTACATTACTAATGACTTCACATAATTTAGCAATGATATTCATGAACAGTATCTTCTAATACTTTTAGAATTTAGATGTGTTTATCAAAAACAGATATTCATTACATAACGGACAAACAAACTGAATGACGCAATTCGCTTCCAAGCGGCGAAAACCTAACTCTGGTGCCATCTGTCGGAGAAATTTTAAACTACCTCTGTGGCGCGAAGAGTTAGCGGCGTCTGCCAACGACAATCGACTCGGTTGCGTCGCTTTGTGCTGCCGCTAATTAAGTGAAATTGTACAGTCAGTAGGTATGTCAGTAAGAACTTAAATAAATATTTTAAAGTATATTAAATACAGAGAGGTCGTTTGCAATTGATGATGTTTCATTAATGCTGTATTCAAATAAGAAAATACACGGAACTACATGCAGTTATTCGCTACCAACCATACAAACAATAATGTAACTGATGTTAATGTTGGCTTATAGGCAGTAACGGCTAGTGATTTTTTTCGAAGGTTAAATCTTTAGTGCTCACTTTATTCCGAATGGCCTATACTCTAATTTTGTAGAGTTAGAAGACTGCAAAATAGTTGTTAATTAGGTAATTAACGAAATTTCCTTTTAATTGATAAATTAGCTCTACTCATCATACAGTTTGTCTCAAAAAATTACATTGCATAATAAAACCAATTTGCAAAAAAGTTACGAAGCAATTTTACGATATTGACTCTCGTATGGATTTTAAAAAATAATTCTCTCGGAAGTCGAGAAACTCGGGCCCAAGCCCTTAAAATAACCATACCCTACAGTACACCACTTGATAAAGCTGGAGCTACAATAGCCAGTTATGTCCAGCTATTATTCATCCATCCATCACCTGACTACCTGTTTTCTAGCCAAGCGATTTTCAGTAATGTGCTATCCATCCATTGTACGCTTAATACCTCCAACTAACCAAATCCTGAATATAATAACTGTAGCCAACAGGTGCAGAAATATGAAACCAAAGCACACTATAAACAAAACATGAGAAAACAATAAACAGTCTTCTAACTGATTGAGAAGAAACAACTTATTCTATGAAACGCACATGTAAAAGGCTGTTTTTTTCATCAGTCAGCCCATAAAAAGTTAAGAGCTTGTATAACTTTTGTCGGACACACATGGCTGCATTTGACTGGCTGATAACCACGTGATGGACAGACGGATGTGATGGGTTATAGTATTTCCAGCTTAAATCTACAAAAGAATATTTTTGGTGGCATGTAATGCAAATTACACATCATTAACAAATTCTGAGCTGCAGATACAATATAAAAAAATACTTTTTCAGTGTCACTAGTAATTTATTATTTTTCAATATACACAAAAACTGTTTCATCGCCAATGTCATGCACAAGTCAGTAAGAAAAATCTTAAAAAAACACGGCATTCTGTACAACATTCATACCAAATGCTGCATGAGCTTACTCACAAAGTGAACAGCACATTATTGACCAACAAGATGACATGAAGACAATCTCGAATGTACTTCTTAAAAGGAAAAGGGTAGAAAACTACTTACTAAGTGAATTAATTAAATTACCAGCTGCACGAAGAACATATTTATTGGTGTTTTACACTTGCTTTGAATATCGCACATTAAGCTTTTGGAAAGTACAAAATTTTGAAATTATGAATAAAGTAAATGAAATACATACTCTACATGTCCACCACATATGTTACAGCGTAACAATTCAGCTGGAAAAATGAACTCTTAAAAGTTTACAACAAAGTGTATTATTGTGGACATACGCCATTGCGATATATGTCGTCCCAGAAATCTTAGAATGAGACTAACGAAAAACAAACAACCGGGGGGAGGAAGCCTAGTTGGCTGTAGTCAACACATTCATACACCAAAACAGAACATGAAAGATCCCATAAGGAATTAGTCAACAAGAAGTAAAGGGGAAAAAAAAAAATAAATAAATAAATAAACAACCAAAAATAAAATTTGAAATAAAAAATAATCTGTAAAACTCAGGAGACACAAGACAATGATAACGACGACATCGCAAACAACAGACTAGATGACACAATGATGAAGACACAAACAAACACAGTAGATTTCCAAAGGCTGACTTTTCACGACGTTTTGGGAGCTGACAACTGCTCCTGTCTTGAGGTGAAGCAAAAATGAAAACTAGAAATTTCGGAAATTACAGTTAATTTTTTGTGAAGGGTTACAGAAAAAAAATCCACTAATACTTAATTATGAAACATCTACGTACATTTATAATGACAAATGACAATATCTGCTGATGAGCAAATATTTGTTACAGGATCAGACCACTACAAAGAATATTATGTAGCTTTACTCAATTTTTTTATAGTAACATTTTCTGTTAGTACGGAACAGAAAAGGTAGATAGTATAACTGTTAGTACTAGTAGCCTTTTACAGCCTAGTAGTACTGCAGAACATGACAAAAAGAACACACTATACATTTCAGAAACAGGAAAGAAAGACAAAAAAAATCCTCTTCCTATTTGGAAGGAAAAAAAAATTATTTTCAACACAATTAAGTTTTATTGTTTGCATCTTTCTTAACTACTGTTAACTAAAGTCATGACGTAACTGGGAAAATAAAAATGCACCAACATAAACCAATACACAAATATTTGATGAAGGTAAAAAATATGGATAAGTGCAGTCCTCTGTTATTCTCTGCAATACAAACTAAAAAATTTGGGAGACTTTCTACAAGCCGTAATGCTTCCACTGCCTACTTATGGAAACAAAAAACTTACAATACAAACTCAAAACACAAATACGGTACCGATTCTAATGAGCGTAATCGTGCTGTCCGGTTTTTCAGCTGCGAGATTCTGAACATTATCTTCTCCGACTCCTCCTTTCTGACGTTGTACCTTGCCAGTTTCTCACTTGAGAGATCAAGTACAGCGTCATAGCAGAGTCCGTCAAACAGCCAATGATACTGACATAGGTTTACAGACTTCAGCCATATTGCAACATCTGAAACACAACAGTGTGAACAGTTAATACCACTTCAAATTAAGTTGCTTATTAAAAAAAACTAAATCTGTCTTTATAATAGAGTGGCACGCAAAGAGGCCAGAGGTGAAGTGAGGAGAGAGGACTCAAGCCAATGTAATGTCCTCCACATGTTTATAGAAGAGTGGTCAGAAGAGTTAAATTGAGGGAGTAGTATAGAACTGAAGTGGAAATTAATAGATTTTTTCAGTTCCACATAGCCTGGCCAGTTAGTATGGACAGGCTTTTTAAACATCTGTTATTTCTGCAAGACACACAGTTCTCTTCCATAGCAGTAATTTATTCCATCTTGTATAAGAATTCCACTTTTTGACAGTTGTGTTGGCATTTCTTTTTACAGCTGTTGCATGAAATAATCAGTGTTTTCCTCTGACGCAAGTGATTTTTGCACTAACACTCAGCTGACTCTCAAACTGTTCAATTTATCAAAATTAAATGTATTTTCCTACAGAAATTTGTAGGTACACATGATAGTTCACAGAACTGTCAAAAAATGGAATTCATATGTGAGACAGACTATACATTAGAATAACATGCCTGTTTGTAGCTTAGTTTCATCTCTGTTAAAATACGTATTTTACTGGAAGAATTACTACTTGCTGTTGTCATAAGTTTGCTGGATTGGGGCGAAAGGGACAAAAACCATCATAATAATATAATAAACTCTGGGGTCCAGCATACATATACACACACAGACACACAAAGAGAGAAAAAGCTAGACAGACAGACACACAGGGTGACAGTGAATAAGTGTTACAAATTGGTATGATTGGCAGGCGAGGTAAAATGGATCATAATACATAAAGGTACCCGTGTCCGGAAATGCCTACTTATACAAAAAATGGTGTTACCATCACGTAGGAGTAGTCTGTAACCTGATGACAACCAGATACTGTAAACGACAATCATTTAACAAACAGCAATTATTTGCTTCACTTTTAGTACCTAATGTAATAAAATTCGTAAGTCAAGAAAAATGACATTTCTTCTGCTAGACAGACAATGAAACATTTTCACAAACCTTGCCAATGTATTCATTTTCTGTACATTTATTCTATTGTTCTTGGAGTCCTTTACAGCCATTCCGTATTTTTTATTGTAACACAACGCCGAGTTTTACCACACTTAACCCATTCCACTGTTTTGGTGCATGTTATTTTGTGTGACCTTCAATGCAACAAAACTGAGTGGCTAGCACTTTTTAACACAAATGAGAAATCAAATCTCACAAAAAAAAATCCACCTCTGACACAACCAAATCAAATTCAGAACTTTTTGGGTTCGAAAGAAGAAAAATGTTCCTGAGCTATCAAAGAGTCAAGTCAATATGACATAGGAGAAATAATTCAACCATCACCTCAAAGTATTAAGGTCGTACATTGTTAATTAAGATTGTTAATTGGGTAGCTCACTAAACTCTTGTTGCAATTTGTAGTTTTTAATTCATGGTAAATGCTTCTTTTGCATAATTTTCAGAGCTAATTAATGTTCCATTGGTGATCTTAATGATTGCAAAATCGTTATCTAGTGTATTTTATATACATTTTTATTGGTAGTAAACAAATATTTGAAATCAACTATTTCATTTTTAATTTATAAGAGTTCTATCCCAAATGAGCTCAGAAACATGTAATTTGATTTAATTTAACAGTATGTTCCAGTTGCTCGCTATCACATATGTACCACATGTATAATTTTGTTTAGAGAAACTGTTCGTAACGAATGCATTGCATGTGTTAATTACCGTACATGGCAGTTCACTTCTCTTTTTTTAGCAGAAAGCTCGGCGGCGGTTTATCAGACGTCTCAAATATGATCAACATTTGGCCGGAAGCGATACAGTCCAGGGGCAATGTAATTCAATTTTCTACTGATACAAAGAAAAGAATTATGAAAGAGCATCGCACTGCAATTATTTTTATCTGTGCTAATTTACTGACATCTGACTAAAGCCAGCACCGACGCTAGGCTCAAAATTGATTGAATAACAGTTGGGGTGTTACACTTTCATTCCGATTTGCTTTCAAGTATTGAGTCAATTAATGTTGCGGCAAAGTTGCTTTGGTTCGATTTTGTTCACCTATATTACTAATACTATAAAGTTTTATATTGCAACTAAAAAAATTTTTTGAAAACATTTCTTGCCTGCTACACATCTGTATAAAAAGAAAACCTGCCCAAACGAGGAAAAAGTAAAATAAATCTGGATATTGCTGAGTTTTGCTATGAAGAACATTTACTGCATTAATTAAGGAGTGTGTCTCATTTTCGTTTTTGTTTGAAGAATTCCATAATGTATTTAATTTTAAAAAGTAAGCGAAGCCACACTAGGATATCTACAACAGGGTATGCACAAGTTAGACATAGCTTTCCACTATTTTGTTTTGTTTACCGAAGAACTTGAAATAAAATAATTGCATACAATGCCACGATAGTGAATATCGTAATATGACACAGTTACGTATTACGTAATGTGTCCTGCTCTTTTTCTACTTTAAGAATACAACAAAGTTGTTAATTTTAAGAAAAAATAGTAGCGGGCAAAGCCGTGGCCGTGCAGCTAGTATGAATATCAAATAGCCTACTAACGTTACCCATGACCTGTATGTATTTTACTGTTATTCCAAATTTAAGAGGGTTAAAATTCATTTGTACTTGCAAGCTATTTTAAGCATACAGTGCGAACTGCTTGATTTAAATTTTACAAGCAGTCATAAATTTTATGCAATTTGTTAACTTACTGTTATAGGTCTAAGAGAAAGCAAAAACATTAATGCTGGTATTATAGTACAATTATAAACTTTACTCAAACTGAAAGAAAGGGAGTCTCAAATTTTCACTTTCACTTCACATTACATTTTATAAGCTAAAAATTAAACATTACACGTGCATATTTAGCAGCCTTAAAATTGGCAATTAGCACGGTGGTTTTAGTTCCTTTTCGCTTGAAACACTAACATCAACAACTATTTAAGCTTGCTTACAACATGAATTGAATAAAAATACAAAAATTCATGTTTCTTCTTATAATATTAATAATTGGTCAGAAAAAAAAAACTATTTTTATTACATATTTTCAGTTAAGTTGAAATACCTATATAGACGGACCAGGTTCTTGTGAAATGGTGAAATCTGTCTCTTCATTTCTACGATTACATGAAATTTGAGATAAACTATGCGGATGTTTCGATTTGAGATGTGATTTCATGCTGGCGGTATTCCCCTTAAGACAACCACCTATCTCACACTTCAAATTCATTGCAGTGTGTTCGTAAACAGGATTTTTCTACAAAGTATCCCACATATGCTCATTGTGCCAACATATGAAAAGAAAACAAATTTTGGAACCTCATTATTAAGACGTCATGCTAATTAAAAACACTTTCTGAACCCTCCAAGATGGCTAAAAACGTGCTTTTCAAACATCGTACTTCAAAATGTACTAACTGGTAGTATGTGAAACTTAGATTGCGACCTGCACTGAACTTAGTTGCTCGTAATGGTGTCGCTGCATTTTATGCACGCTTCAAGGTCAACCTTACAGCTCCGTCGTTTTTCAGCTTATAATGCACAGGTAGGCGGTGGCCTTAATGCGGTTGACTACGTGTCCACACTATATACACTTGGCCTTTCAATCATTTAAATATTATGATAAAATTCTAATACGGATTCCCGCCAGTAGTGGTAGGCTCGTGTATGATCCCACAATCATTTACACCAACACAAACAACGTTCGTCTCACGATTTTCATCCATCATGACAATATGAACGTCACAAAAAATAGTTGTAAATTTCAATAAAAATTATGCTATAAGTTAGTGGTACAACAATGAATTAAACCGACCGTAGCTCACTACATGCGATGCAATGCGAGGACAAAGATGAAACTGAAGCATGAGACCGCGAACACGTGGACTGTACTGGACCCACCTTACTTCGATTAGGAAATAAGTGTGGGATACCTTCTTGGTGTGTTTCCAGGCCCCAGCCAACACGTGTGCTGAAAGAGAACAGAGGTCAATAAAGTAATATGAAGACGTAATGAGCCCTGTCATGTCACACGCATATGCACAGAAAGGCCAATATCCCTCGACATATGTCGATTTAAGACACACGCGTCAATTTTGACACATGCGTCGACCTCGATACGTGTGTAGACCTCAATACAAGTGTCGACCTCGATAAACGTGTTGACCTCGACACATGTCGACTTCCACATGTATCGACATCGACATGTCGATTTCGACATATAGAAAATATTGTCACATAAATGTCGACATATCGACATGTTACATGTCAATGTTGACTTCGACATGTCGACATATTGCACACCCCTACATCGAACATTAACAGCCTTAATGAAGCTACATAAATGCACATGATTAGCAGGGATTTTACAGCTGAATTATTTTAATGATGTCTTAGCAATGTTGCAAATTACGTACGTAAGGACGTGGAGATGTTAAAGATTTATTTTCATCATTTTAAACATTAATCCCTTAACAGCTTCACCAAAGTTAACTAGGGCACACCCAATGTGTCAACTTTGTGCACACCAGAAATAACTCGGACATCAACTACTTCTTACAGTTTGGTGCTGTCTGGCACAAATATTCACGGGCACTATTTTTTTATGCCCCAGTTGGTTGGACTGCACTGTTAGAAGGCAGAAAAAATTTTTCTTATATTTTCCAGATAGCGTGTGCTGTAAGGATTTTGTATCTCAGCTTGTAGTTGCACTTGCAAATCCTGAAGCACTGTTAACTTTCTTTAGAACACACTAGTAGAATGTAAGACAGAAGTACATACATTTTTGTTTTCTCATAAGACATGAAAAAAATACATACACACATTTTTATTAATTTTTTTTTAAATACAGCATGCATTAAGAAATATCGTTGCAACTTGTGGCGCTATGCATATCACCGTACATGGTTTGTCCGCTCGTGTTCGATAGTTTACATTCATTTGCACTTGCACCAGAAAGAAGCACTTATGATTCTATTGTCTCTCGCTACTGTGGGCTGTAAATCTCTTTGCAAGAGCTTGATAATGTTCATGCAATTTTTATAAACACTGAAAGCAGCACGTTCCATTTGCCAACAGTTAAATGAGCAGTATAAGCACTATAGTGTTATTTTACAGTCTGCAATAAATTAACTACTGTATTTACTGTGAAAAGAGAATGTGTTTCATGTAAAAACGGATTCAGAAAGTGACGTTTTCAAGAAGAGCTCTGAAAAAGGAGAAAATATATCAGACAGCAGCTGTATCAGTTTGGAAGAAGATGTTGTCAACTAACTTCTTGCATCATCTCGGCAGTGGTGTGAGTTAGTTGCTGACTTGCCTCCTCCACCTCCAACCTGACTTCAGTTTACTGGCACAAATTCTTTGAATTTTGACAAAACTGCACAAAGTGCATTAGTCTTTTTTTTTTTGCATATTTTGCAACGAAAAAGTTATGGAACTCTTTGCCAATGAAGCAAATAAGTATGCACAACAAAGATACTTTCAGAATTGGATAGGTACACAACTAGAAAAACTATATCTTTACTTTGCTATACTTATTTTGTAAAGTATTGTAGTCAAGCTTGACACTGAAATACACTACTGAGTACACCAAGCTTTAAAAAAAAAATTATGGCCTACAGAAGATTTTGTCAACTGAAAAGATTTATACATTTTACGGAAAATTAATCTTTTGACCCACTCACACATTCGTTCGTGTTCAAAACTCTGAAATATACTGCCTATTGCTGTTGATTTAAATGAGAAATTCAAAACACTGTACACACTTAGTTGAGGAAAGCCTTCTCCTATTTAAAGGCAGACTGCAGTGAGTACAGTACATATAGTCTGTCTCATAAAAGAATTCCACTTTTTGACAGTTGTATTGGCATATATTTTTAGAGTTGTTTCCATGAAATAAGCAGTGTTTTACTCTGCCACAAGCGACTTTTCCACAAAAACACTTAGCTGGGTCTCAAACTGTGAGCTTATCAAAATTAAAAGTAATTTCTTGCAGAAATAGGTGCACATGATAGCCTTCAAAACTGTCAAAAAATGGAATTCTTTCGCGAGACAGATTATACCCTCGAAAAGATCACAATTTGGATTGAAATCATTCTTGTTGTGTGAAGCAAGCAGTGGTTACGTATAGAGCTTGGTAATTTACACAGGTAAAGCGACACAACTGGACACTGAATTTAGATGTCTTTGAATTCAGATACCTTCCAAGATCATCTCAAGTGGCCATGATGCTCATAAAACCATTACTAGACAAAGACTATTGTCTAATGACAGACAATTTCTACATTTAGGGGCAACACCCTAATAACTAAGGAAATGGACAGTTATAGCACAATATGGTTTTCAAGAAGAGGTATACCTGAGCACTAAGAAAATTATTAAGTTGAAGAAGAATGTAATGAAAGCATACTATTTAGGCAAAGTAACTGTTACTCTATGGAAAGACAAGAAAAATGAAGCCATGCTGTCAAATAATTAATGACACACATTTTACTACATGTGATAAGTCTAGTCGTGAAGCCAACTGTGGTTTAACCAAACAACAAAACAATAGGTGGAGTTTAAATATGTACATCAACGGCTTGCCAACCACCCTCTTCCAAGAAAACATACAAACATTTATTATAAGAAACTGTTTCAGAATATACTTGGCCTTTCCATTTTCAATGCATTCATATTTAACATAAAATGTGATGAAAATTTGAGTCACTTAAAATTCAAATTGGAACTAACACAAAACATTCACTGCAAACACCACAACAATACAATGTCACCTAAACGTTCAGGCCGGCCGGGAACATCACCTACTCCTCTTCATTAGGTTGCAAACATTTCCCAGAGCTCATTCTTCCTACAGATAAGAAGGAGCGACCAACGAGTCAGTGTGGTATGTGTGCTCATGTGAGGGATGCTAAAGGCACAAATATTTGTTGAGAAACATGATATTATTGGCTAGACTGTGATGTACCACTGGGTGTAACACCATGTTTCAGGGTATACCACACTTCATCTACCATATAAACCAGAACAATTGTTGTAGGTAAGTTGAAGTTTTTGAACAAGTTTTCATATTCGTCCAGATGTAATATTTTTTTTTTTATCACTTCCATATCCAACAAATGTGATTGACTATAAGATAATTCATTGTTTTTTTTTTCTGAATGTAATTTATTGATATCTACACACAATATAAATAATTTTAAAAGTATGGAAACAACTGTGCAAGATGTAGGAATGTTTTCAGTTTTATTGTCTAATTTACCTACATGTGTGTTTGCTTCATGAAAATAATCTAGTGTTTGTTACAGAAATTATAATGGATATCTGTTCACATTTCACAATTATTATATACATACCAAAAGTGTACCAGAAAAGCACCAAAATTACCGTACAATTTCTGGCAGTCAGAAGACACCCAGTAGCACTCAAAGATTTAAACAATAAATTCGGAGCACATTTTGGGAGCAGGATGAGGTACAGAGTTGCAATGTGCTCCACAAGAACCCTGTGGTGCAAGCGTTTACCTGGGGCACATCATTGCACAGGTAGTCTGCGACAAATTTATTAGCGATATTTTCACATGCTTTGCATAGTAAGGCACAAGGATTGGATGGTCTGAAACACAAATTCCAGGAATGCAGAGAGCAAGAAAAAATATGAGCATTTGGGAGTTGCCAAGAAAAAGGAAATTACTATATCAACAGCGAAGACCATGGACTGCATTTTCAATTCAAATACCTCGCTAGACAAGATCAGCTACAAAACAAGACAGGCTTAGCTAACTGCCTGCAGTGTAGATTGCAATATAGGGTGAAAGAAATTCCACAAGCGAACACACACTCACCAATACTCAACGTGCTTAAGCCACAAGGTGTGACAGTGTTGTCACCTGAATTCCAAAGAAAAGGTTTCTATATTTTCTTGGATTATGAGAGGAAATTTTCATGGAATTTGGTTAGCCAGAACGGAAATGGGTTGAAGTGACGCCTGTTAGGCAAAGCGAAGGCATGGTGGGACAAATTCTACAAATACATTGATTGTTGGCCAGAGCTTATAGAGCAGCTACGAAAGAATTTGGTTATGAAAGGGTTCCCTTATTTACAACTGTAGCTGTATGAGAACGCTCAAGGTGATCATGAAAAAAGTGTGTTGATCATATTCAGAAAAGTTCAGATGATTAAGAGAACTCTACCGAAAGGCGGTTTGGTGAAAATTATCCCCATGTTAATCTAAGACAGAGAATGAATGGCTACATAGCTGACATAAAGCAAGACTTAGGTGGACACAACATCTGCCCACAAGAAAGGCCAGTTGCAGCTCATGCAGGTTCCCACAACAAAGATTTTGACTTCCACCCAGCACCAGAATTGTGAAATCCTTGCCATCTTGCAATAGTTAAGAGCTCAGATGCTGAGAACTGGCTCATTAATACATTATAAAATCCAAACAGCCTCCAGGCCTCAACATCAGATAATTCCATTTGTCCCCCCCCCCCCCCCGTTTATTAGAAGCTACCACAACCATGACGCTGCCCCAAGGCACTAAGAGGTTTGTACTGTGATGGGTTAGACTGCTGAGTAGGAGCAGTGAGTTTCTCTAGAAGATCTTTCAAGAAAGAGAGAGCATGAGTAACAGGTTATTCTTCTAGAGTGGGCTGTCTTGAGCTAACCTTGACCCAGTGAGTGAGCCAACAAGGAAGAACTTTAGCATGCTAGTGCAAGGGAGTCAATCTTTCATAAATATGGGAAGACAGATGCCACTAGCTTTAGAGAGACTTCAGGAGATTACTATATTAATGAAAGGAGAAGAACAAAGTAGCTCAATTTCACAGGGTGAGTGTATTCAAGAACACAAGCTGTAGTCACTTGGAACTTTACAATGAATATAACAATTTCTTTGACACTTGCTTACCCTCAAGTCTTGGGCAACTCACAATTGGTGAAGATATATTACAACAGGTGATACAACAATAGTTATGACATCATAATACGTATACAACAATAGGTCACAATAACTAGTTTGATAGGGCACTTCGGGTCGTATGAAAAAACTGACTGGACAGAGCACTCCGGGCTGTTTAGATATTGGGTTAGAAAGAAAGCCTTGCTAATGGCAGTGGTAGTCATCTCTTTGACTCCGAGAGGTTGACAATATTCCGTAGCCTCTTTAACATCACATGGCACTGGGCCGATAACTTGACTAACGATCTGGCACTGCGGCCAGTACAAATATTTACTAAGTCTTCACTGGTACACATTAACTTCAATAGTGTCTTACAATAATTGGGAAGTGCACGACAACACTTTAATTAGCACCAAGGGTGCATGGAGACAGAGACATTGAGGCTTGAAGCGCAAGAAAGTTAGGTCTCCACTCTAAGCTCAGTAATAAGCCAAACACGCATGTGTGACTTGGGCGTTTACACCGAGTCATCCTGGCATAGGTTAAGGTAGCTCGGTAAGGAGTAGGAAGGATGCAGACTCTGGTTCCGTGAGTCAGGTAGCAGTCGTTCGTGGTTTTGAGATACAGAGGTAGAGGTATGGGAAAGGATACACTCTCTGGCTCCCTGGGTGAGGTAGCAGTCACGCGTGGTTATAAGGTATAGAGGTAGAGGCGTGGGGAAGGATGCAGACTCTGGCTCCTTGGGTCAGGTAGCAGTCATGCGTGGTAATGCGGGCAAAGGTAAAGGTGTAGAGGTAGGAAGGATGCAAACTATGGCTCCCTGGATTAGGTAGCAGTCATGCGTGGTATTACAGGCTAGGCAAGATTGCCAGGCTTACCCGGCCCGAAGGCCTAGCCGCCAATGACTCTGATTGCTAGGGCTAACTGCCCTCCTTATATACTCCAAAGGGGTAGAAAAATACCATTAGCATAATGGCCGACTGGCCGCTCGAGGCTGTCTGCAACTGCAGGCGTGCCATTCTTCCCACACAAGGGAATTCCTACTCTTGTGGCACAAAATTATGGTTACATAAACAACCCTCCCAACTTACATAATGAACTTGTGTTGCAGTTTTGAACTTATAATTACTATACAAGATTATTTATATTACTCTTATACACATTTACAAGCAATAACAAACTAGTACAATTTATATTTATGTGCGTATTTCCCGTGATTGCTGTTAAGTGCACATTACAGAGTCTGTGCACGGGACTGGCGCTACTGTCAGTCACTTTGCCGTGTTAGTAAATAAACTCTGTTACAAGGTTAACACAACTCGCAGGAAACAATTATACATTGAAAATACACATTGGATAAGCACTTGAACATAAGTAAATGCTGTTTCACAAATAAAAACTTTGGTCTAACAATCTTACATGCTAACATATTACCCTGATGTAAAAATATACAGCAACACTGCAATCTGCAAATTGTGAACGAATGCTAGTGATCTTAGGCTTTAATGGTAAAAAGCTAAAAATTGGAGTAGAGTGTGATATATATTGTTATAGCAACTATGGGGTGCGTCAACCAGACCAATATTACTGCCCCCATGTTTGAAATTTTCACCATACTTACTTCGCCTTCTGGCCGCTAGGCTTGCAGGTGACAGCACACACTGCCGACTGGACTACAGTGTGCCATGTCTTGCCATACGAGGAAGCCAGTTTGATACTGGTGAAATGTGAAGTTACCCAGAGAACTGTGCGACCTTGGCCTATTGTTTGAACTTTCAAGTTTACCAACATGAACCTTTAGTTATCTCTGTCACTGCCGTGCGCATTACCATCCCTTCTCCGTCGCGTTTCCTTGTGGTCTGCGGGTGCTGCCGAGTCAATCGCTTGTGTGGTGGCTCGGGTGGGTCTGCATCGAGTCGTAGCTGTTGCCAGACGTAACGACAGTAAGTCAACTTTCCTCATATGACATGAACATTTTTATTCTGGCTCGGGTGGGTCCCCTCCTCCATATGCTTTGAGTGCTTTAATTGAAGTAACGTGATGTCTTGGCCTTACTACCTTTTGTAAAAGAGCTATGAATGTACATAATATACAATGGATTCAATTCAGAATTTCATTGGTACCGAGCTACTACCCTGTCAGTAAACCCATAATGTCTGCTATCCACCTCCCCTTCCCCATCTCCCATTTGAATCCCAGCAACTGACTTATTGTATTGTGCTTAGGCGTGGTTTGGTGACAGTGCGCGATACACTAGCGAAACATTGCGACTTCGTGTGTAGGTACCAGTTTGCAAGTATCATCTGTAAGTATTTCTACCTCTGTCTTTTATATTACTTTGTTAGCCTAGCGGCCAATTTCCAGCGATTCTCATATTTTTGATGCATCGTTTTTCCACCATCTTGTGTCTGTCCTCGTTGTGACTTTCTTTCCGCTTTATTTACTGCCTTCTATCGTGTTTCTACCAGTAAATAACTACATTTTTTAAGTTTCTGCCATCCTTTAATGCAAACTCTGGTTGTTTAACTTAACCATTACCTTCGCACAGAAACACAAAAACAAGTTTGGAAAAATGTCTGATACAGCACATCTGCACAGGTTCTGGCTGAATAAAATCTCACTCCACGCCAAAAAATTGTCTGCAGCATCCAATCATGCAAATTTTGTGTCCAAAACAACAAGGAAATAGTCATATTGGCTGATAACGAACAAGTCTGACTACATCCTGGAAGTAGAAAACCAGTTACTTGACAGAACCACCTACGAACCCCTCCCAGAAGACCCCACGCACCTCCACAGAAAACAGCCTTATTGACTTCTTGAACAGCCTCAACTCACACAGTCCACTCAAATTTATATGGTCATACTAAAATACACAGGGCATATTCCTGGATGTCGTACTAACACTCCACAATGGTACCATCAACACCTGTTAACACCAAATTTACCAACAACCTATAGTATCTGCACTTTGAAAGTTACCACCTTTACGATACTAAAACGTCGGTACCTTACAACCTTGCCACAAGGGCCAAACACATGTGCTTCACCCAAAGCGACATAAATAAACCATGTGACCAGATAGCCAGAACCTTCATCTACAGAAGTTGTTATCCCAAAGCAATTGTTCACCAACTTTCCAAATTGTCATAACAAACACAGACACACAAACCAAAATCATAAAAAATCAGACATTTCCATGACTGTCCTTTACCATGAAGGTTTAAGGAAACTCAAGACCATACTGAACTTCGGACACAAAATCCTGGCTGCCTCACCACAAACACAGGACTTGTTTTCAAAACCTCCCAGATTGGTTTTCAAACAATCACCCAACCTCTACAATAAACTTCTCCGTCCGAAACTCCCAACAACTACAACGTCCAGCAAACCGTCAACCCCAGTGGCTCCTATCCTTGTAATAGTTCTCGCTGTGGTTCCTGTGCCATTCATCAGACGTCTACCTACTTCAACAGCAGACTCACAAACCACACATATCCCATCCAAGACAGCTACAACTGTGCTACACAAAACTTGATATATCAGCTCCAGTGCAAACACTGCGTTGCAGAGCACATAGACCTCACCACCAACACTCTCAAGACAGAGAATGAATGACGACAGAGCTGACACAAAGCAAGCCTTAGCTGGATGCAACATCTGCCCACAAGAAAGGCCAGTTGCAGCTCATGCAGTTTTTGACTCCCGCTACAGCACCAGAATTGTGAAATCTTCTTGCAATAGTTCAGAGCTCAGACTCTGGGAACTGGCTTAATACATTACAAAATCCAGACAGCCTCCAGGCCTCAATATCAGATGAATCCATTTTTCACTTCTTTCCCCCTCTGTCCATTAGAAGCTATCACAACCAGACCTACATTACTGCCCTGATGTTTGAAATTTCCACCATGCTTAGTTCACTTTCTGGCCGCTAGGCTTACAGGCAACAGAACACACTGCTGACCGGACTGTAGTGTGGTATGTCTTTGACACCCAAGCTAGCCAGTTTAATACCGGTGAAACGACGCGACCGCGCTTCTGCGGAAAAATATGTCGTCGTCCCTTCGTGGGTGTATACCTATTTACAAGTAAAATCTGAAGTATTTGTACCTCTGTCTGTTATATTACTTTTTACTTTGTTGGGACTGTGAGGGCTTTCATAAGCGAACCCAAGCCGAAGAACACAGGGGAGCTGATCAGGCAAGCGCTGCAACTGAGGACTTCTTATGTAATAATAGAGGCCACGTCACAATGAAGACGAAATGCGGCAAGCAGACCAACAAACTACCCCTACATCCAGTGACGAAAAGTACCAGAATGTTAGGGACGCAACAAGAAGAAATATAATCAGTGAGATTGCCCCACAAAAAGGCGCCTGATGCATGCCAGAGTCTATCCTCTCTTTGCTGAATGAGGAATCAAGGGAAAAACTAGTTCCCAGTGCACTAGATCACAAAGACAAACATGGCAGATGAGGCAGCCACGTAATGTTCTAAAGGCCTAGAGTCCCCTAGAGAGAAAGATTCAACATGACATTGTCGACAAACATGCAGAAAAAATTTATGCTTAATATGTAATTTCTTCTTCTTCCCACCCAACCTGGAGTTGCCATAAATAGAATAGGGCTTCTCCTGATGATTCTGGAAAAATTGTGTTTTGTAGCCAAGTACTATTCCTTAATAGTAATTGCTAATACTTTTCCCTCACTACTTTTACTTCATACTAAACATGAAACCAAAATTCATATTTATTGAAGATAAATGTTTCACTGTACTGTAATTGCAAACTTACATTTGAAAAAGAATTTTGTGTATGCATAAGGTGATTTTTCAAAGATTTGTTAAAAAGGTATGAACTAACTACAAATGGACTACAATCAAATATTGTATAGTGACAATATAGGAAAGTCTTAAGAAAAATAAGAATGATGTTGCCTCCAGCCAATGGAAATGTTGATTCTTTTGTGATGCTGAATGGGCAGTTTCGGTTTTAGATGTGGTTTCAAAATTAATTTAATGTAATTGTGATTTTAAAATACAGACTTGCCCTTTCAGCAATTACTGTTTTTTAAAAAATAATCTCAAAACGATTGATAAATTGTGTGTCCCTTCATAAAAGTAATAAATACTACTCCTCAGTCAATTTTTTTTTATTTTTTAAAAATCACATTTATTTAAAGCAACAGAGTATTTGGAATAAATGTGCTTTGCTTTTGATTATGTGCTATAATGCACTTTCATAAAATAATCGACAAAAATTCAAAACTACTAATCATCACAAGTACAATTTTTAATTTTGTAAGTGTTATAAGCTCACTATTTTCTCGCGCATATACAATGGTAAATTATTGTGTTTCCCATATTGTCCTCCTACGATATTTGCTACAATAGAACATTCGTGCAAGTGAAATTAAGTGAAACTAGCTACAGTGGTTCACTTACCCTTCATAAATGCTTTCCTGGATACAGTAAGCACTTCATTTTTATCTGAGCCTAGTAACAAAAAGAACCACGATAATTAACTGGCTAGAACGAGCTAGAAAAAAATACCAATGAAAACAGACTTGATGAACCCTTATCAACAGAGAAATAACAAAAAATGCAAACTCTAAACTACATCAAAGACTTTTTATCATGAATCAACCAATATCACGTTGAAAACTATTCTAATTTAAAAAAAAAAAATCTCACAATTCATTGATTCAGTTAGCTCCTGATTATCTGCACAAATTGAGAGCTGCAGATAATCAGAAAACATGGAAAGTCTGCAATGCTAACTAAATTTACAAAAGTTACGAATGTACTTTCATAAGATACCATTTCACTGGAACTGCTAAACGAGACTGCCAGCAAAGACGGCCAGCAGTAACGTCTGACAGCGACTACTGGGGTATTTCGCTAAAACTGCCCACCGCCACAGCCAGGGAAAAAGATGCAGAAGATGAAATGATACACTTTCTGAAAGATTAGACACAAATTAAAATTTGTAGAAATGCGAGAAGTGAAAGGTATTTACTATTTTGCAAAAATTATAGAAAAAAGATTTGAAGAGACATTTTTAGAAGGTTCTTTAGACTCAAACAAATGCTTTAAATTTAAGTTGAGTTTGGTGGGCAGCAGAGAATTGTTACAAAAATCTACTCGCACAGTTCAAGAGTCCAGGAAAAACTAGCAGTTAACATAACATCAAAAACCCATATAAAAGCCAATGTTACTTTTAAAATATTGTGGGATGGTCTTAAAACGTGTTAAAACATTTTTAGTAAAGAGTTCTTCAATTTTCTGTAAAGATGTAGGGCATCCAACGTCCTCATCACTGTTGCGTCAGCCAGTGTTTGCAGGAACATCTGCGCCCATATACGTGCTTGATGTTGACGCAGCTGGATCAAAATATGAAGCAATGAAGATATTACAGGCAGCATCATCTATACTCTTGCTACAATATGCTTATGTTTCCAACCCAGTAACTGTAGCAAAAAAGCCATGTGAGGTTAAAAAATATGATGTGGTGTAAGTTTTTTATGGTTATAGCTATGCTTTTCATGAAACAATTTGCACCCTCAGATTACACTTTGTTTTTCGCTACACATTCCAGCAGTTAAAAATGTTGAATAGCTCATTTTCCCCACTTCTTGTAAATTATGCTTTTGAGCTCCTTGATGTAACGACTGGTCCCTGGAAACATCACTGTCAGGAATCACAGGAAACTGACTGCTGGACTGATCATCAACATCTGGAGTAACCTAGGTACATGCTCTACCAGAAGTACTGCCATCTTCTTCATTCGATAAGATCTCTTCCTTGTTGCTGGAACCATCATGCACAATATTGTAGAATGAAATGTCTTTCCCGGCTCACACTGCTCAAAAACTGCAGTCTCTCAAACAGTGGCCGGTTATTACCTACAGGAGGTACTGCTGAACACGTTCACACTTTATTATACCATGGTTACACTACATGTCTTAAAACATGTTTATTTTAGCACCTTCGGTAGCCATGTTTGATAACATTTAATGCAAAACATGTTTGTGAGGTTACATACCTAACCAAATAAAATCAATGAACTTTCTAACTTCAACAAATTTAGAACCTTAAATGTACCATATTTATATTCACATTTACACTCATTTGTGAATATTTAATTATTATACCTATTAAATCTAACTGCAATGCTGTTGTGCATGAAATAGAATAAATATATAGTTTGAAACTATCAGGTTATTTAACGAGTTCAAAATGTCAGCTCTGAGAAGAAACTGCAATCTAATTTTGTTCAGTGTTTGCTTAACCGCTCTGTAAAGTTGAATATGTTTCTAGCGTGAGCACGGCCTTTGTCTTCCTCAATATCTTGTAGCAGTTATTCCATATATCTTTCCAGTACTTTTTGCACAAATTAGTTGAAATACAATAAAACCACTCATGTAACACTTCATTCAAAGCAAAAAGGAATGATTAAAGACATCCTGTTTTATACAAGTATTATGCTCTAAAAACACTTCATTCGCCACAGTACGAATTTGGTATTGGAAAATAAAATGTATGTTTAAATTTAAACCACTATGTGCAAAGTAGCTCTGCCATAAAGAAAAGTTTTCTTTCAAGTATAGAGTATATAGTAACAAAACAACTGTGTTGTCATCACAATGGCTCAGCAGTAATCTTCATGGTATGGTAGTTAGTTGCATGGCAGTCTTTACTTTGCAGTAAGAATAACATACAGTAAAACCCCCTTATAACAACCCCTTTTATTACGACCACCTCCATATTACCCATTTTACGCGGAGAAATGTGTTCGTCCTATGTGTGTATGTTTCTATCTGCGAGTACCATCCTGTGAGTACTTGTGCACAATTCTTTTCTGTTTTAATTGTAATTAGTAGCCTAGCGGCTTTTCCCGCCATTGTCCAAGTAGGTATTTGAGTTAGGGATGCTTTTAAATTGTATTCCACAAAACAGTGAATCTATGATATGGGTTTTGAACTATCAGACCAAATACTGTATTGAACGGAACATTTGTGTTCTTTGTGGGTGTTTATAAATGTCTTCTTTTTTGTATGTGTGTGTGGCAAATACTTATTTTGTTTGACAGAGATAGCTTATTTACTTAATTTTAATTTTACTTCTGAAAATACATATTACCAATTACTTGTGATCCTGTGAGAAAAAGTATACTTCATTTACTGTGTACTGCGATAAAATTTATATTCATTAAAGTGATTAGGTTCAGTGTATAGTGTAGGTGTGTACGGAGTGACAACTGAATATCCACATTAACAGAACACACAAGACAATTGAAACACAATTATGATATCAAAACAATGTAATTTACTATTAGAAAAAGGTTTGATATGTAAGAGGAAACTGACCGTAATTAAAAATTAAAACATAGCATTCAAAATCACACAGTTCTGAAATTCGTGTTCCAAAGTTAAAATGACTAACGCAAATAAATAGTAGCACTCCAAATAATTGAACATTTATCCTAAATACAGTGAAACTTCCCTTAGCGGACACTTCCGAATAGCGGACACTTCCGAAAAACTGACATTTTTCCAATCACCGGCAGATTAACATGGAGCCTTATGGAGAAATACTCTCCAAATAACGGACATTCTTATTAACGGACGCGGACACATAATAAGTAGTGAATAACGGACAAAATGCGCAAAAAAGGGGCGCGAAAACAGTTGCAAAGCAGCTTCAATGAATGTTTCGGCAGC